>JACGAQ010002295.1:0-43356 GCA_014119065.1 Orius insidiosus | reverse complement strand
GTGATCCCTCATTTAAATACCGGCACGAGAGCTTTCGGAGATGTTTGCCGGCCAAATTATACGGACGAAGGGGGAAGAACGTGCTGTCAATGACACCGCGAATCTTTTTCTCTTTCTTCGAAGAAGACACGACACTTGAACCCGCTATAAATAGTTCGTTGATAATTTTATGTAAGTCCTTTCGAGAATATTAAAAACGGAAAAAATAACGTTTTCAGCCGGTAACGGACAAGTTGCTTACAGTTTCCCCATCTCTAAAATGAAGGGGTCGAAAAGAGGACCTTGAGAATATAAAGAGTGAGAAAATTTTGAAAATTTAAATTTTTTGTTCAAAAATCTTAATTTAAAATCCATTTCTCCACACTATGATGAACCATAAAATTTTTTGTAACTTATGAATCACTGGCTTATTCATATCTTTTGTTCCAGAACCACTGTTCGATTTAATAGTCTTTTAATCGCTGTATAATTTTTTAGATTTGTTTATTCGGCTTTTGATTTCAGCGATTTGATTGCTTTGCTCGAAATTTTGATCTAAATATGAAGTTTTAATGACCTCGTTTGAGCTCGTAAATCTCAAAAAAGGTCCATTTTCCTTCCAGAGAGTCCATTGGGATGATTTAGTGTCTGATTCTTTTATCCTCAGCCTGCCATAAATCTAAAAAAAAAAAAAAAAAGAGTCTGAAATCGAGTTTTGATTTCGAGAGCAAATAAACCGCTGTCCAAGTAGACGGGAAGATAGACTCAGGTCTGGAACTATTCTTTCACCTCATAATGGATGTACAAAATCTTGCATTAAGGCGGGATCTTCACGTCCATAAATTGCGATTGAAAGCTCGTCTTGATAAAGAAGCAATTTCTCTTTTTTTGTCTTGTGATCACGAGCGCTATTCATTTTATCAGATTTGAAGTTACGTTCCTCGGCGATAACCCAAAAGATGAAGTCCTCCAGTTGACCTTTTAAAACAAAACGAATATTTCGTAATCGTACTTTCTTTTGTTTTTATTTTTTGATAATATTGTTTAGTGTTAATTGAATTTTTTTTATCTCTTTAAACACTTTTTTAACAATTTTGTAATATTTTTTTAGGTCGTCGCGGGTTTAGGATTAGTTATTTTTCGAGCTCTTGACTTCGGATTAGAAGAAGAAGAGGAGCGGCATCTCAGCCCTGAAATGGAGCGACTGATTAAAAAAATGACTGACACTCCAGGTAAGATTTCATTATTTCTTCTTCCGGTAAAGATTGTGCACAGACGGGGGATTTCGCCATATTACCTTGGGGTGCCAACTTCTTAAGAAGTCTTAAGGACCATCAATTTTTCAAGGTCATTGGCTTTAGTATTACAAAAATTGATTGAGGTGCAAATTATTTTGTGAAGAATTTTAGAGCATATCATTAATATTCAAGTCCTTCCGTGGGCCCTGCACAGATTTTTTCTTGGCTAAAAATCAAGGTTCTCCGAATCGTGGGATAGCTAACATTTTCTGTAAGTGGGTGGTTCTTCGAGACCAAATATTGAATTAGTCATTGTTTGCATACGGCAAGTCACCTCTGCTCGTACAAATAACCTTTCCCCTGTACACTTTAATTTTATTGTGTAATTGAAAAAGTATTGACCGCATTTGAAGGGTACGAGAAGAAAAATTTAATATAGTTTTATCTGGAAATCTTGACCTTATACTCTAGACCTACCTTAAGGTAATATAGGTTATTTTGATTTCTGACACGATAACCTAATTGAAGAAATTAAAAGAAGGGAGAAAATATTTATAAAAAAAATTTCTCCTTTCGATCGCGCACCCCCCGGAGGGTTTATGGTCAGTCGTGCGGTGCAAATTACGAATCTTACCAATGAAGGACCTAATCCAAATGCAGTTTTTTTCCTTCTTCCAACAGATCCTTTTTCTCATTTCCAGATACCGTTTGTTTCAATCCGACTTTAATTTTTCCCTCTCTCATTTCAGTCTTTTAAAATTAATAATTCCGCACGGTTGTGAATTTACAAAGATAGAAAAAAAAGCGTTCCCTGCTCTCTGAAATAGGTCACTCGTCGTTTTAATTAGTTTTAAAAGGAACAGGTTCCTCCCGGGTAATGTCAGTACCTTTGATTCAGTACAGATCGAGACCGTTCAAGTTTCACCTTCTTTTACTTTCTTCAAACAATTAATTTACTTTTTACTGCCGGACGACCCCGGTCACGTATTGAAAGCCCGTGAATATCCGATGTCTAATTAAAATTTCCATAAAACCTTTCGAAATCTATTATTATTTTATTAAAATAATTCGTAAATTGATACCCGTGAGGGAGATTCCGTACTGTACCGTTAATAAGCCGCCTTTTTAATAAAAATTCTTTTTATCATCCATCTCCTATTCTCAGTCCACTTGATGTGAAGATTCCACGGTTCCTCCCATTAAATTATCGACCCGATTTTCACTCGTAAAAGGAACCCGATATTAAAAATTATAAACTCGCGATGTTGTCAAAACAATGGATAATTTGTGTGAATAAAAAGGTTTCTGATCGATTTCTAATAGTACGTTTTCTCTAAAAATAGGGATTTTATTTTTTTCAGTTTAACGTTTCTCCATTGGCGAACTCAAGAGGGCTTTTGGGACTTAGCTCCCTCCCGATAAATAGGCGTTTTTCTCGATTTTCTGGTCAAAAACACCTGTTTTTTCAGGTTTTTTAGCTCTCTCCCGATAAAGAGGCGTTTTTCTCCATTTTCTGGGCCAATAACACCTGTTTTTTCAGGTTTTTTAGCTCTCTCCCGATAAAGAGGCGTTTTCTCGATTTTCTGGTCAAAACACCTGTTTTTTCAGGTTTTTTAGCTCTCTCCCGATAAAGAGGCGATTTTCTCGATTTTCTGGTCTAAAACATCTGTTTTTAAGGTTTTTTAGCTCTACCGATGAAGAGGCGTTTTTCTCGATTTTCTGGTCAAAAACCCTGTTTTTTCAGGTTTTTTTTAGCTCTCTCTCGATAAAGAGGGGGTTTTCTCGATTTTCTGGTCAAAAACACCTGTTTTTTCAGGTTTTTAGCTCTCTCCCGATAAAGAGGCGTTTTTCTCGATTTTCTGGTCAAAAACACCTGTTTTTTCAGGTTTTTTAGCTCTCTCCCGATAACGATGCGTTTTTCTCGATTTTCTGGTCAAAAACACCTGTTTTTTCAGGTTTTTTTAGCTCTCTCCCGATAAAGAGGCGTTTTTCTCCATTTTCTGGTCAAAAACACTGTTTTTTCAGGCTTTTTTAGCTCTCTCCCGATAAAGAGACGTTTTTCTCATTTTCTGGTCAAAAACACCTTTTTTTCTCAGGTTTTCGGGTGTTTAACATCTCTTTTACGGGGTTTTGGGTAGTTTTCCTCATTTTTTGGTCTAAAACACCCGTTTTTCACATATTTGGGCGATTAACACCTTTTTTTACCGGCTTTTGGTCGTTTTCCTCCAAACCCACGGTCACCTTACTCATGAGCCCCTGTCATCCTTAAGTCCGCCCATGCGATTCGGTCAAAAGTCATAACTCCCGTGAAAATTTTGTTATTGATTTTAAAGATTTTTCTTTGCCATTTTCGAAGTAACTGCCTAAAAAAAAGTTTCGGAGAAATATTTCGGATTATAGAGGATTATGACCCTTTCGAAGATGACCTTTTATGGTGAGGGACCGTAAAATCCCCTGGTTATTAGATCATTCTTGATCAAAAATAATATGAATTAGATTTCGGTGAGATTGTATACTCGGTTCCAGAGGCCTGCCCGTGCCTTTTCCCTTTTTTTCGATCCTCTAGTTAAAGTAATTGGCTTACCGTTCCCCCAGATTTATCAGATGCAATCCATTGTTTGACATCGTTACCCTTTCCGGGTTCAAACGGACGTTGCATGCACGAAAATTCCCGCCGGAAATTATAATTCGGAAGTCAAATGTTATATTTATATCTAGGCCATTGTGGCAAAATGTGTAAAATACTAAGGTCAAAATACGGGGAAATATGCCACGAACGGTACGTCCAAACATGCCAATTTCTAAGATTTCTTTTTTTCTTTTTACGTTTTTCTCATTATTATTATCTCTTTTTGCGGGTCCGGAGAATGCATCAAAAATAAAAAAGGGTTTAATAAACGGTCGTTTGGCGATCCGTTATTTCGCCAAATGTTATTTCGACTTTCAAACGATCATCTTAAAAATTTTTTTAACTTTAACATGAAAGGATTCTTTAATAATTATGTGATGAGGTTGAAAAACGATGCTTCTGGTCACGCGAAACTTGAAGACTGAGAAGAACCGAGTTCAAGGGCGATGCGTTTCACTTTCATTCGGGTTCACGACTCGGTCCAGACGTGATTAAACTTCCCTTTTTTTGTGCTTTGTCTTATTTACACCACCAACTTTTAAATAATAGTTTTAGGTAAAACATGGGCGTCGATCTGTTGGGGGGGGGGGGGGCTGCAAAAAAATGGAGAGTCTGTCAAAAAGCCGAGAAAACTATAAAAGCATGTTAAAATGAGATTTTTTTGTCAAAAAACCGAGAAAAATTCCGTACAATTCAGTAAAATTATGGTTTCGTTATCAAAAAACCGAGAAAAACATCTGAAAATCGTGTAAGAATGGGGGCTTCTTGTGAAGGCGCAATGACCGCTATAAAAATACCGAAATGTGGGAAGTATCTCGTTTTTTAAAACGCTTTTATTCATTTTAGGCTGAAAATTATTGAGGGGACATTCCGTTTGTAAGAAATATTGTTGGGTATCTGACCCCCGGGTTCCCCCGATTGATGCCCATGTAATAAGAATCACGTAATGTGGAACTGTGGAACCGATTATTTGAAATGGGGTTAGAAAACAGTTGGTCGAAAATTTTCGTTCTCTGCGTTTAAACCTACTTCTCCGGTTGTTATTTCAGTGAGGAACTTCTCACTTCTTCAATACGTGATAGACTCTTTGCCATGAGGCTACTTAAGCGGGCAAAATCGCGACCTGCCACGTACCTACAATTTCCGTATATTAGTATTTGTATAAGGATTCCTTTAGAAGACGTTCCCACTTTTACGAACGTGATGTTTCTTGAAATGGGCTTCAAATTGCTCCTTCGTTTTTCTTCATTTTTGAGTATTACGAAATTTTCTTGCGTACCGCACCCATGCCTTCCCATCCTTTTTGATCATATGCGTATTGTCACATATCCGGTGAAGGATTGAGGTCCGATGCATATGCATCAGTTTTCTTCGACAAAGCCTTTATTTCACTTCCTCGACGCTTTTGTTATTGAGCGTGTTCATCGGGGCTCAACAACGAGCATTTATCCACTTTTTTTTCCTCCATCCGAACCATTATTCTTCTTTTTCTACAACGTGACCGAGCCTCGGATCGGAATTACGACTAAGGGTCGAAAAAGGATGTTACGAAAGTTTTCGTGCACTGAATACTTTGGGTCCTCCCTTGAAGTTTCCATATAATCCAGAACATCCTTTATTTACATAATTTCTCAACAAGCCGTAAACCTAAGATTGCGTTTGAGATCGAAGCGAACGAATAACTCCGGATCTCTACCCTCGTTACTTGATTCTGCATAAAAAGACGGTGTTGAACCAGCGAAGATTATGGGATCAGATTCAAACATCACAATGTACAGAATTGACATGTGTATGCTACTTTTCTTATCTCGAATCAAGCAAATCGAACGTTAAATTTATGCACGTTGCACATAGTGAAGTGTTTTAATAAAAAAAGTCAATTAATTTTACACAACGAGTTTTGAAGGCGTAGGAGCGGCTGACAGATTCAAATAAGTTATAACTTTCGCGATTTTGCAAAATTTTTATCGGTAAAAATGAATTGATGATTGGTACTTATTTTTATGGTTGTTCAAACATCATTTATGTATATCCTGAAAGGTGCGAGTACATAGGTTAGAAAGTTAAAATGGTAAACAGGCTATTAACACGTATGCCTACAGATTATTACAACCTTTCGTTTCAGTAAACGGGGGAGAAGAGAGACTGATTAAAGTCTCTTGTCCTACAGATTTCGCTTTCTAGATTGTTTTTACTTGAATTTCTATTATTAACCTTTGGACTTGCGGGTGGAGTATTTGCATAGGTGCCCTATCACACCCAATTACCATGTGTCTCTTTTCTCTCCTACTGGTGGCTATCATTAAAAGCGAGGGAACGCTCATTCACCCAATTCGCCATATGTTCGAAACCCTCGCGGAGTTGGGAAGAAGGTCGAGGAAGCACGAACTCACGACGAAAACCTTCTCAAGTTAACACGTTTGGATTTACATTTGAATTAATTTGCTGTAGAACGAGTGCCATTTCGGTAAAAATTATGACCCGGTTTTTTTTTCTCCCGGATGTTTATGAAACATCCGCCGTAAAATTCAATATTGATAGTCGTATGTATGCTAATTATTGATTTTTCAAGACAAAAAATTTTTTGTTTGTTAACTTTTACCTACGGCTTTTGGATTGAAGAATGGTGTCGAGAATCGCACGATGGATCTAACTACCAAATTGTTTAAGGCACTTTTTGGTCATTTAATTTCCCACGGCAGTGCTGATGGATATGTCCGAACTAGAAAGTGACATTTCCGCGTTCTTCTTCCTGACTTCACTTTTAAATCCTGCATTTTCTCGATTCTAATTCACCGTACGTCTCCAGGGGTGAAAAAAAATTAACATATTCTGCGAAACGTCAGCGTTTCGCACGTCCGGTAAAAAATGTTTGGTAGCATGTTGTCTTCCGACAAGCAGTGAAAGTAGTTAGGCGCCGGAGCTTTTCAGATATCCCCCCAGCATCTTCGCCGAGAACTTTACGAGACAACTAAAACTTTCATCCTTTCCGCTATTCGCACAATACGGCATTTTCCAATAGTTTATTAAATCTGGAAGGATTAAAAAAACTTTCTTCACATTGTCCTCAGATTTTATTCGCCTGGAATATTAAATAAATAAAAGCTTAGTGGATAAAATATTGCTTTGTTTTTTTAAAATTCCGAATACTTCCCAGACCACTGTAAATTAACCCAGAATTATTGTTCTAAAATTCATTATTAAATATTCTTTTGGGTGTTTTTCTTCCATATTTTAAAAGAAAAAAATTTATCAGATATCTTTTAATTGGAATGTCTATATTATTGAATAAACCGCTTGTTATAATTTGAGAGCTCGTTGACAAAATTAACACGTCAATATTAGTTTTTTAGAGGATTTTTTTCCCTTCAAAACATGAAATTATCGCAAAATTAGATGACTCGCGCCACGATAATCAAAGGCCTCTTAATATCTCTCGCATCTTAACTTCTCCCCGTTAATTTTAGAAATAAACTTTTAAGATCATTTTATTTTCTCTTTACGTAACCGGTATCGAGTGGTTGAACCCTAAGGCTCAAGGACGAATATTTGATCCTGTGAACAGGATGATCTTGAACCTCACGTTTATTCCGCTTCCGGAGAGAATGGGTCGAAACAGAAATGGGTGGTCCAATTTTCGGCCTCCTCACAAAGAGAAGAGTGTGAAGAATATTAACTCACTCTTTTGTCCTAAAAGACCTCACATGCTAGATGAAAAGATATTTTTGTTTTGAAAAACCAAAATACTTCCTTAATTACAAACACTTTCTTCCTTTTAACTCCCATTGTGTTGTCAACTTGGTGAAAATTTTTAAAATTCTATTTACAGTAGCACTTGAATTTCATATATGACATGTTAATCCTCCATTGTTTTACATTGACTTTCCCTTTTATTCAAAACTTAATTAGAACTTTGATTTTTTTCTAACATTCTGTTTTTTGAAACTATTGTAGCTGCCAATTAAAGGATCGTCCGTGCGTATTTCCTGAGGAACACGACCTTCGTTGAAGGCCGTTTAAGAGAAAGCAGAGCTATTTTAGAGTCTCACCTTTGTAATCAATGACCGCATCTTCACCTCTTTATTAACATAACCATAACCACCCTTTAAACCCTCCGGCATGAACAATATTTAGAAAAAAACGTCGAGAAAGTTTTCCTAAAATGCACATTTGATCTCATTAGTTTCTTCACGACCTTCCCGAAGGTCTTCGTGCTATTATGCAAACTTAAGAACTTTTCCTTAAAATTGTCCCCCTTCAAAAGGAAAAAGCACGACTGTCAAGTATAAACGTGAAAGTTTTTTTTAGGTGGAAAGTATGCATATTCTATGAGCGTCGAAGGAAAAATATTATCTCTATAAATGCACTCAGTATTTCCGGTAACTAGTTTTCGATCCGCATCTATCGTCCGTAAAATCGTTTTTATACGTTGAAAATTCTCCGTAATAGACCGTAATTTGTGATATCCCAACTTTCTTGCCATGTAGAGTTTTTGCTTTTTAACTTCCTTAAAGAAGTTATTGTGATACCCTCGACGTCGGTTTTTTTTGGGGCCGAATGTTGATCTTTGCGATCTCAACTTTGTCTGTGGTGCCGCCGGCCGTCCGTAGCATTTTTTTCGGACACTTTACGGCCACAATTTTCGACCGATTTTCACCGATTTTCACCAAATTTTCTTTAGCCGGTGAACAAGAATAACGGGGCGATTTTTGAATTTCGAAAAAAGGCGGAGATATGTCTTTGAAATTTTAAAAAATTCGCTGCGGAACCGTTAATCCGATTTTCACCAAATTTTCACCAATTACTCCTTATATTTTTAAAATTTTTGGTGTAAAAAAATTTTTTTTTTTTTTTTTTTTTTTAGTAGGAGAAATTTCATACTTCTACCCATTACGAGAGGCACTTCCCTAGGCAAAGAGCCCATTATTTCTACCTTGACTGAAATTCGAAAAAAAGAACTTCAAAAATTTTCAAAAAAAAAAAAAAAAAAAAAAAAAAAAAAATTTTTAAAAAAAAAAAAATTTTTTTGAAAAAAAAAAAACTCCTTTTACCCTTATACCCTATACTTCCCCCCTGTTATACTTCCCCCCATATACTTCCCCCTCCGTTTACGTCCCCTCCTATACTTCCCCTCCTATATTGTTACTTCTCTTTAAGGAAGTTTTCGTTGGAAGCTCTTCAAACCAGTACTTTTTTTTGTTTTGCAAAACTTAAAACTTTAAGAACCTTCTAATTAGACAAACGGTTTGTTTATGTGCCTTAAAAACGTTATACTTTTCTTAATTAATACATGATTATCTTTCAACTTCATGAAATGAGAGAAGGTTTTGTTTTGCTTTTCATGCTCTCATTAAAATGGTTGGTATGAGTAATTCTATTACGTTCTATGTGTACTTAAAAGGCTGGAACGAATGAAACGAAATAACCAGTTTCTGGGTAGCCAGTTGCTACGTTCATGCTCACAGGCCGATGAGCAACGTTAAAAAAGATTCAAATTAAAATCTAACGGATGACTCATTGGATGATGTTTTCCTACAACTGCAGTTCGAAATATCTTCTTTTAACAAAAAAGTTAAATCGTTGTTTCTTAATACAAGGGTCAGAATAGAAAAGAATTCGCCCTTGAGATGCCGACAACGGAGCTTCGGTTGCTAGTTAACTTCTTATAATGTAATCAGATGATCTGGTGGTCAGCGTTGAAAGAAATCGATGATTTATGTCTTTATTTAGATACGGTCACAACCCTTGTACGCCTACAAGTAAAAAAAAAATCTATTAAAAAAAGTTGACAATGCGAGGAACGAATGTCAGGGTTCTTCCCACAAAGACTCCGTTACTGCCCGGAGCTTTTTTAATTAATTCAAAAGACTTTTAACTCTGAGTGTTCAATCAAAAATCAATCCCGAAAAGAATAATAGAAACCCCCGTGGAGAAGAGGCTCGAGTCGGATTTCTAAATGGACGCTAATGGACGCTCACGTGGGTCCCATACGATCTCTAATACAGGATAATGTAAATGCACATTCCTTTTTGAATATAAAAAAAATCGTAAAGGATGAATCGCAAGTTTGTTATAAATTAACGAAGGACTCTCGCACTCGTCATTTATCAGGAAAGATTTACGGTCGGTCTTCACGCTCGTCTCATAAAATCCGCTCCGAATAACCATGGGAAAAAAGTTTTCCTGCGAACTAAAACGCTAATTTTATAACAATTTTCATTAAATCTTGGCGATGACATTGCTTATGTAGGCGCTTAACACTTCTTGTATTATGCGTCAAGTACTTAAAATCATTAGGCCCTTAACCCTTTGTTTACTCCTTTACGTATTTTTCCCTCAATTAGGTAGATAATACATGGGGCTTTAAATGTCAACTTCATAGAAAGAAAAAGGAAAAAAAAGGGGTCCCACGTGAACTCGTGGATTTTTAATTACACTTTCAATGCGAAGGCCGAGGTTGGAACGTCGGAAATCGTTTAAGTCATTTCATTTTCTTAGAGAAACCACTCCCACATAAAAAAGAATTTTTTTGTCTTCATGTTCTCACCACTTTCAAGTGTGGGTTAGCGTTTACAAGTTCAATTTCTTATATTATTAAAAATATGGTCATTTGATTCGCTCTTTAGAATAAAAAATAGTTAAAAGCAATCACGAGTCAACAAACGAATGGGTTCTTCGGCGCACGATTCGGTCTAGAATCATATTGGAATTTATATCAAGTTCACGACACACTAGACAATATAATGTTCGACTCCCTATTGAATACGACTATACACATACGGGCGTAGCATCAAAGGAATCGTGCCGACTTAATCCTCCATTTTTCCCGTCTTGTAAAAAAGAATATTTTGTTGATAAATCCTCCCTATACACTCACGCTTGGCGGCTTTTATTACGGCCGTATTTTTTCGAATGGAAACCCCATTTAGGAGATAGTGATGAAAGAAATCGAGGACCACCTACTTACTAAATCCCAAAATGTTGCTTTCCACGTTTGCATATGCCATCCAAACGACATTGATTTATGCTCTATAATTTTCAATTTTATGTCTTTCCTGTAAGTTTTATTTTTAAAAAATCTACCGTCCAATTTACTCGCGATTGTCTGATTTTTGATCAGGAAGATAAATATTAATTTCTGGACTAATCGCCCATGATGACGTTTTCGGCTTGATCATGTTAGAGGGAAAATCCATAATTCCAAGCTATCAAGGACAGGTATTACTTAATGTGTTTACTGTAATAATAGATGACACCCTACAATAAAAAAAAACTTTCTTTTTTATTAAAAGACATTCCAGCGTCCAAATGACAGCTTATTCCCTCTTATCGTATTAAGGAGACGACCGCATGAGGATCGTGGAGGGGGGTCCGTTCTGACACGATATTATTCAAGTAGAAAGTAGACAGTAATGAGCGGTAATTGTTATATTGTGTCGTCTGTTATAAGTAATGGACCCTTTGGCTTTCGGTCAAGGCATCAATTTCACCTTATTAGGCCTCCGGGATGGCGATCGCGTTCGAAAATTATACAGCCTTCAGATTACGTGATATTGATTGTCTGACGTTTCTGGAACGGCAGAGACGTTTTGTGTACGTACGCGAAGGTGATTGATCGGAGGCTATAAAATAGAAAAACGAGTCAATCCCCGTTTGAAAAATTTCGACGCTTGAAAAAAATATGCGGCTAAGATTGAGATTTTGTTTTTTTAGGTCCTGAAGATCGAACGATCAACGAAACGGACGATGAAGGGATCGAAAGGGACCAGTGCGATAGTTTCGAGGAGACGAGCCAACATTCTTCGAGCCTCTCCCTCGTATTACAGGTAAGGAAGTAATAACCGATATAAGTGAACTCGTCCCGGAGATCGGTATCTCGAGTACCAGAACTTCTTTTCGGACGGATCATTACTCCGGAGGTACACATACCGATGCGTGGGAACTACCGAAAGAGGAATGTTCGAAAATTATGAAAAATTTTTCCCACGATCATCATTAATTACTTTTTTTTTCCGGTCAAAAATAATTGAATTTGGGCATAATGAACCGTTGAAGTGTTAAAAAGCGGTTTTGCTTACTTAACTTCAAATATTCTTTTGAATAGTCCAGAGTGGTTCTGCAAGAAATCATAAGATCCCATTTTTTAGTATTTCCTATTAGTAAAAGATAAATTAAACCCAGATTTTTAATCGTTATCTAAAATTCCAAAAGCAAGTCCTCACTTCCTATTTCCTCGTGCTCAGCCCAGTTTTATCGTATTTCATTTCACGTTCCTGCTAATCCATCAAGTTTGGAATTATTAGCATACAAAAAATGATCCTTTCTCATTTTCTTAATTTAAATAACGGACGTTTCCGAATAAAGATTCTAAAAAAAAAGTTATTTTTCGAAGAAGGGAATCTCGTAACTGGGCCATCTGGTGGAACGTGACCCACGACGCGAGCAAACAAACGAAATTTTCTTTCCCTTCCCCCTTGAGGCTACGGTCAACATTAAAATAAACGATATCTATCGTAGAAAAAAAGTTGAAGAAAAAACTGTTTGTTTTTGTCCTTAATTACGCCCTTGGACTTGAGTTAAAAGGAAATCAAAGATGAAGAAACTATAAGAACGTGTATAGAATGAGCAGCTACTTTTAATTAAGGCATTCAATTACGTTTTCTGATCACTTACTGATTTACACTTAAGAACAAACTCGAGTATTTTTTTTTCAAAGTCTATGGCTGATTGAACTTTGAGTAACGAAAGAAGTAGCACGACGAACAGCTGATTAATAATGTTGTGGGTCATTCCCAAAGTCGGTCTTGTAAAAAAGGAAACCTGTTTCTTTTAATAATACGTTACGATACTCCCACAGCCTCCCAAAACGAATCCCTTCCGCCGCTGTGACATCGCGTCTGAAATTAAAGAAGATGCCGCGACCTGTTTATTACGCCTTCTCCGGTGTCATTAGAACAGCTTCGCTAAATATTCTACGTCCCGAAAATCGTCTCTCCGGGCGATCGTCCGGAAATATTTACATTTTGAATTACACACCTTTGTTGATTTTTGCATTTTATTATTTTACGTAACGGTAGCTTTCGTGTTCTTTGAGATCCAAAATGTTTTTTAACAAATATTCGTACGGTCTCGAAAATCCCGTTTGTCTATCAATTTTCGTATTATTTTGACGTGTCATAATTGGAAATAAATTTAAAATTCATTTTTTTGACCATTTTTATTGTTGCTGGTTGAAAGTGGTTTGGGACACGTTTATAAAGAAAGGAAGAATTTTAAATTAATTTTTTACCGATGAAAATGTCATGAGATATTGTCAAGTCACGATTTTTTAATATTATTCTGAACTAAAACTAAGTGGCTAAACTGTTTGGGTTTATTTATGGAACGTGTCCGTTAATCTTCGCTTATAGAAAAGGGGCTAATTTGGACAGGTGTTTCTTTATGACCTTTTGTTTCAAATTAGTTTCTAGGACGCGAAGATATTAGGCTTTGTAAGGTCCTCATCTTTTGGTGGTTTATTTACTTTTTATATTTTTTTAGGAGTGCACGGTACACATGGGATGCGGTAGTCAAGAAGCGGATTCGCATTACAAAGCTGTCTGTCGGGCCCTCGTCGCCGAAGCGCTGGAACTTTCGATGTTTCTGGAAAACGTCGGCGCCCGACAGCTTCGGCAGCCAAAAGAAACCCCGGATCTTTACGACAAGCTCAACTTCAACGATTGGGTAAGTTTATCTATAAACGGAAGTTATTATCATGAATTTTTCGCTCGGCGGTTGTTTTTTTTATCTCGGTTCTTTTTGTGTAGGCCGTGTGAAAACTTCAAACTGATCGGAAAAGCGATAAAAGATTGACACGTACGATTTTCCGTGCTGTAAAAAAGTCCGAAGTTAAAAAAATTATATGTTGACCTTTCATATTTTTTCTTCCTTAACTTTTTTTATCGGCCAAAAATCAAGTAATGTCTGTTTGTACGTTGAATGTCAAACAAGCCCACTTCTGATCTTGACCCCTCTTAAACTGACGGAAGGTATAAAAAAAACCAATCTGACAACCTAATCTTATTCATCAATTAAATCAAGGACGTCTGCAGTCTTCAAATACGACTTTAAAATACCCTCAGGCTCATTCGGCGCCGCATGAAATTATTCGGGCAATTAGCTTCAATGTCAAGGCCTCGTAGGGTTGCGTAGACCGAAATCAGGCATCCGTAAACCACCAGCTAAAAACAAAGAGAGAAAAAAAAACAGTTAAAAAAAAGGTGGACTTTTTACCCTTGAGAAACCTACCTACATGATCATAACAATACTATTTTTTTTTCATAACTCATGAATAGGCGATTCAGGAGGCGGACTTTTGTATATTTTATTCCAAAAAGTAATTTTTTTTATTTAAAAAAAACGTATTGGGCAAAAGTTTTTAAGTATTGTTCAGCAGACGAAAAAGAAATCTAGATAAGTGAATAATTTTTAGGAAGCTTCGCAATTCTCGCATTAGTAATGATGACCCACATTACGTTGAGCAATAGGTAAGGTCTGAGGACTCGGGAAATTCTTTTTAGAAGTCATTTCCTATTCGTAAAATTGAAAGGTCAACTAGTACATAATTCAAACGTACTTAATCTTTATTCAGCAAATGGTCCCGTTTACTGTTAAACAATGACCTGTCTGATCAGTTTATGATTTACACCCGGTGTTTAACTACTCGACTTTTTTTTTGGTTACCTTTCACCAACTCTATAGATAGGCATCTAATGAAATCCTCTGTTTACTTTATCGATTTTCTGTTCCCAATATGTCTTCATTGATATATTTCGGCTTAGATTAAAAGTTATGAGAATTTCGAACTTTTTTTATCTGAAACATTCTTGAGAAAAAAATTACACCGTTGGGTGCAGTTTTGAAGATTTAGAGCACTGACAATATTGGGCGAATTAGGTGCATATCAGATTTTTTTTACCTGAAGCAAACCGTGAGAAAGACTTTTGCACTCCTTAGATAAAAGTTTAATATGCATAAAAGATTTTCCTCTCTCCCTAATGTCTTCTTATTTGTAGCTTCGATAAGAATTTAACGAAGGGGCCATCAACTTCTTTTTTTTTCTTCTATTTCCTTATTCTGGTAGGTAACAAACCTGCTCCCGTAAATAACCTGTTCCGATCAAGTTGGCCGATGGTCTTGGAACTTCGCGGTTTTAATGGGACCGTATTGGCCCGCATCCTCCTAACTTTTTTTCCTTCCTTTTTCAAATTAGTAAACGCATATCTAATTTAATTATACTCCATGTCTTTTCCCGTTTAAACCTTAAATAATGGCTAGAACCTAATTGGTTGAAGTGAATCAAATTACTTAAGTTTTTTTACATTTTAATTTTTATTCCGCAAGGGGGTTGATTTTACTATAAACAATTAACCAATAGTAGAGGAAGAAATGACTGTGATAACGGGTATCTCACGACGCGTTTCGGCTTAAAAAGCCTCGTCAGGTGAGCTATTCCCTCTATCACAATCACTTCTATCTTTTCACTGTGAATATCTCCGTGAGATTTAGTGTTCTATCGCTACAGAGAAATGATTGTGATAGAGGGAATAGCTCACCTGTCGAGGCTTTTTAAGCCGAAACGCGTCGTGAGATATACATCATTTCTTCCTTATTATTGGTTAATTGAATACACACGCAATAAAAATTAAAATGTAATGTATTGCCAGCAAATCTGTCATAAAAATTAAAAACCAATAATGAGGTGATGAGTGGCTCTATCTCTTGGAGAACGGTGGCGGCGGTGAGCTTCAGGGAGACGGTTTGTTTCCGGCTTCCCGCTGTAACCACTAAATCTCTCGGAGATAGGTTCACAGTGAAAAGATAGAAATGATTGTATAGAGGGAATAGCTCACCTGACGGCTAAGCCGAACCCGTGTCAGTTACCGTTCAGTCTTTCCTCTATTGGTTAATTGTTTCATTTCTTCCTCTATTATTGGTTAATTGTTTAAGTTTTTTTCTTCTTTCAAATATCGTTCCCTCTATAAAAAAAATTGTTGACATTTTTATTACTTATTTCTGTTCTAGCATTGTTAAAGCCCCTCGTGTTTGTTCAAAAACTATTTTGTACCTCCCCGTTATTTCTATGAGCACGTGAGCGAAAACTCTCTAGGTCGTAAGTTGAAGGACTGGTTGTAAAGCATAGAAGCATGCGGGGTTTTCTGGGCCTTGGGACAGTGTCATTACCAAGTCGATATGTCTCAGGCAGAGATTACCGCACACCGGATCTCGAAGAAAACGGGTTTCAGGGGTCGGGGCGTTGCATCATGGAAATTCGCGCTGAGCGGATAAGGAGAACAACTTGGGGTTTATTATGGGGTACTTTGCTTTGATTTCTTTAAAAAAGCGGCACGCCCTGATTTTTCAACACGTGTCGATTTAACTTTCTTCCTTCTTCAAAATTATACACTGAGCGCAACGAGCATGGATGAAATCTCGCCCATTTTCACACTCCTCAAAAAAATTGCTCAACAAAATTTACTTTTTCCCCTCTTCATATGTCAATATTGTACAACTTTCGTAAATCGTGCAAATTAATTTACTTTCACTTGTGCTTTGTACATAAATGTGAAAAGTCGACACGTAAAGAAAATAGCGTGATCTCTGTCGGCGTATATTGATCTCGAAAAAATTAGGTCGATTTTGACCTAATTCGCTTTTTCCATTTGCATTTTATATTCAAATCGCCTTACATTCCTAATCCAATTGTCTCCGATTGTTTCATACGTAATTGACGACACTTTTTTTACTTACTCTTCATTTTTGATTTAGTCAAACGTCCGGATATGGAGAACATTACAAGTGAGTATACTATTTGTTCCCAAGCACGTAGATCCACCCTCATTTCTCCCATCATTCACATTTTAGATTTTTGTTTAAATTTTTATGTTTTTACTCCGTTAGAGCAGAAAATTTTAGTGTTCCTGCTGTCCGTTTTCTAGGAAGATGTTTTCCTTAACCGCAAGGTGTTAGTACGTCTGGTTTTCTTTGTCTTTTTTCGGATTAACGGATGATCGCCTTTTGTGAAACTCACTTTTTCTTTTTGTTTGTTTAGGCGAGACTTTGGGTCCAAGTAGTGCGGGAATTACGGATAGGCGTCCCAGCTCAAAAAAGTCTGCTATACCAGAAAGCCGATCGAATTCGAATTGACGCCCTACGAAATTCTCATGGAGGACATACGGGCGAGACGATACAAGCTCAACAAAGTCATGGTCGACGGCAACATACCTCAGCGTGTCAAAAAAGACGCCCACGCCCATCATCCTCGAGTTCATCAGGTCCCGTCCTCCACTCAAAAAGGTCAGTTAACAGTTTTCAGCGTACATAATTAAAATAAATTTTATCTCAACAATATTTTGAATTTTACTACATCGAAAAAAAAAAAAAAAAAAAAAATCTTCAGAAAAACCTCATTTTTTATTCTTTTGTGTCGCAAATTGCTCTATTTAGGCCATTGGGCGCAGAAAACAGCTTCAATAGGGTGTATTTTCCGAACACAAAGAAAGAAAACTGTCGCCTTAAAAAAATAACTTGAGCTGCTTATCTATTCTTCTCAGTCTGTCGACATCAAAGCTAAAAAAATTGTATGAAAGCGATTTTGAGAATTTCGGAGAGGAAATGTTTTTTAATGAAAAGCCCCATGAAGCTTAACACAGCTTTAAATTTTAAAACGCATCCTCCCATTGTTTCTAGCGAAGGTAACTTGTTTCGAAAATTAATGACAATCGTATAATTTTAAGCGGGCAATCGGCTCCATTTCCCCTTATCCGCTACGTAGATAAAATCTGCCGCACCTCTAACACATAATATCATTTAATTACCGCAATTCGAAAATCCAGAAATTGAAATACCGTTGCACATAAATATAACATGAAACTTTGTTTCGTCGATTTCGTTAATTACATCGTACTAACTGCTTTGATTTAAATCTTCGTTTCTTAACTTCTGAAGTTTTAAAATCTATTAATGTTGTCGTTAAAATCCCTTTCTATACTTAACGCGGACTAGGCCATCTTGTTAACTCAAATAATGAGACTCGTAAACTTTAAAACCTCCGCATAATTGTATTTAATGGTGAAAAATTTTATCTAATAGTTATTTATAATAAAATCGTTGATTTATACTCGGAGATGAGTTACAATGGAACGTCGTGAAGCTGGGCGTTTTGATATCGGGATCTCCTCTCACGTTTTATTTACGACGCGGGTTTCAACTGGGCCTTTCGCATATGGAGTTATGAAAGTTGTCCTGGCGATGTACCGATGTAGGTGCGAAACTCGTAAAAATCCCGCGAATACGTTTTCTACTTCTTGAAACAGAAGGTCGGGATCTGAATTAAAACGCAAACGTGTTAATTTATGCGCGAAAATGCCGAGATGATTTACTTTACGCTAAAAAAAACGAACGAAAAAGGATATCCTACTTTCATCCACTTCACTAAAATCGTTCTTCCTAAAAAAATTTTTTTTTCATTATCTATAGTTAAAAAAATTTTAATCTGCGTATAGGATGAATTTAGTGCTCGATTTACTTCGCTGATTGAGAGCTTTTAAATTGATCCTAATTGATATTACACAATAAATGAAAGGATAAATTAATTTTTAATCGAAATCTCTACCTTTCTAGGCTATTATTCTAAAAGTTTCCCCAACCTCTTAAATAAAAGTTTGAAAACCTTTAAGCGTTTATTATAAAAAGGTAATTTTGTTTGTATGTAATTGATCCTACTTAAAAGGTAAAATTCAACTTGATTTACGTAACTAGGGACCATTTACTTTCTTTTGTATTAAAAATTCATTCGGTCATTTCTGATATCTTTTGGCCTTAAAAGCGAAGTTTTGCTCAAGGAATTTATCTTGCGAAAAAAAAATTCTTTTTCTTAAAAATGGAATATTAGGAAGACTTAGTAAAATTTCTTAAGAAATTTGGTAACTTCATAATGTCCCATTAACCGCGGCGCGCTTTTAAAGGAACAATGCTTTTAATTTGTCCTCCATTACACCGCTAAGCCTTTTCGTAATTGATAAAAATCTTAAAAACAATTCTCTCTTTCCTAATTTGGCCGAAATACCGTTTTGCTTGGGATAAAACGTTTGATGCCCTCAATTATGTGGTTCTCGAAAAAAATTGAACTAGCGAAAAAATTAACGTAGTTTTCAAATGCAGGAAGTTTATTTGTCGTGTTCAACCTGTTTGGATTATAACAACTTCCTTCTTTTAAAGAATTTTAACAAGATGTCTCTTTTAAGTCTCGGAATATCCAGTTTTAAGTCGACACTTTTATGCAATATTACTCGTGACTCTTGATCTCCAAATCTTTCCGCACCATATTTTGAGATGGTGCAACTATTTCGTCTAACGAGACCTTTTTATGGGAGAAAAAGAAAGGAAATGGGTGATTTACGAGCTAAACGGAGTTCAAAAACAATTATTTCCCCAGATATAGAGAGATCAAAATTGAAAATTACCGATTATCGTTCAACGAAGATGTGGGTTTTTATTTTTTTGATTGAGTGCACGTATAGGATCCTCCCGACCTTTTTGAAACCGTAAAATCTCATTAATCCTCTGATGAATTACCGGCTCCGTACAGGAAACCATATAAAGTTCGATTCTAATCCTAAGTCAATGTACTTTAATAAACTTCGACGTATTTTTAAGTGTCTTGGGTGGTTTTTAATCTGAGTTTTATGGAAACTTCAGTTTATACGCCTACGTTCCGAATTTTAAGATGCGGTTGCCAATTTTAACAGTAGCCGTAGCATTTTTTAAATTTCAAAAGGCGATTTTTCCCCATCTACTCTTTTCTCTGTAGTGGGATACCTACAGCAAAATAATAATAATTTTGCTTAATTACTGCGCTAGAGTGCAGATATTTTGCATCACGAAGGTTTTTAACTTTATTGCTATATGCCAGGTGTCATTTCAAAAATAAAACTGAAAAAGTAGAGCCACGTTCTACATATAGGCAACATAAAGTACCTAGTTTTAATTACACTTAAAATACTAAATAGTGCTTTCTCTTCATTAATTTTTTTTTTTAATTTCTGGCCCACACCGTAGAAATGACTTAGCGCTTAATTATATATAGTTATTTTCGTTTTTGTATAAAAAGTAACTTATTTCGTCCGGTTTCTTATATTTTTATGTGTCCTTAATCACTTTAGAGGCATTGACTAATTACGTTAAAAACGCCTATCGAAGAGTCACGGGAGAAATCGATAAAAAAGGCGTTTCGATTCCCGGACGAAAAAAACGAGGTTAATATTCGTTTAATATAAAAAGCGATATGCGAAATTACCCACAACATTTTTACCTTTTCCCTCATCCGTGAATATTCGGGTCGTGGTAAAGTTCCCATAAGGTTGCGATTTTAATCGAATTTCTGACCAAAATTGACGGGCTATTATTTGGCATTTAAAGTCGACCATTCAAATTCGCTTTCCTCATTGCTAATTTGGCTGAATTTTAATTTTGCCAATTTTCTTAAATTTTGAAAAGACGCGAATCTTTGATACAAATTGGAAGGATCTTTTCTTACATAACAGAATTACGTAACCCATTTTTTAAAATTGCACAATGAAGCGTCAGATCCTTCGGCGACAGTTTTAAATTTCTAAACAGAAAAAAAACCTGATTTTCTTAAATTCCTTTGCGCCTAAAAAACAAATTGCCCATTAACCGCTAAATTATCCGGTCAAATCATAATATACAAGATTAACCTGTTGACCGACCGCAAAACGGCCTAAAAAAAGAACAAAATCCGAAACCAATTAGGCTTTTACAAGCGTTTCTCCCGCGGATCTCCTTATAAAAAACAAAAGTTCATTTCCTTCTTGACTGCGGAGCGAAGAAAAAAATGTGGACGAAATATTTTGTCGGAAATTGACGAGCTTATTAACTTTCGAAATTCCCAAGACGACGTTTTATGACATTGTGCTTTAGCTGAGCGAAAGAAGAATAAAAAAAAGCTTACAATCGGCCAAAATTGGAAAGGGAGGCTATTAAAGAATTCGATCCTGCTATCGCTTTTTAGGCCACCTATAAGGTCGGTCTTTTATTTTTATAAGTATGTACAGGTTTCATCATTTTTTAGACCTTTCTTAAAATTTTTATTAATAATATCTTTTTATTTTAGGCTTCGGAGCGAAAACTGAACCCACCCAAACACGTGAATCGGACGCCCCGAGAAAATTTAATGGAAGCTATTAAACAAGGTCATGCCAAGTTATCTCCTATAAACGAAGTAAGTGGAAAATTTAATGATCTAATTTTTAACTTAATTTTCTAAACCTATTTTCTCTTCTAAATGTCTTTGCACAAGCTCTTAAGAGCTCATCGGCTCCTGTTAATATTTCTTCTCGAAGCGCTAGTTGTGTCAAGGGGTTGAAAACTGTCGTTAACAGGTAGCGCCACAGAATGATTGATTCTATAAAATCCTTTTAAAATTCATTTCATAGACAAACATTTTATATTTTAACCCTAAATATCTAAAAGCTGTCACAATCGATCATCTAGTTCAATTTGGTGTTGCAATTTTGTTTTGGAATTTTCAAAACCTTGACATTTTTACCCAACAATGTAACAACCTTATTACAAACGTATTACATGATTACGCCTGTAATTACTCTTTATTTCGATTATCTTTATTTTGGTGACGTCGATGGGGGTGTGGCAGCAGGAGAGGCTGAACCATATCGACCCGCGCTACTTCTACCTCCCTCGGTTATTTATAGACACGCGGTTTTTCATACAGGGTTCTTTTTTGGTTTTAACTTTGACCTTTCTCAAGACTTGAGAGTATCTTTTTATGAGAACCTTTTATTGTCATTTCTTTCAAGAATTCTTGGAATTATATAACGTCTATCTTATATTCATTATTGGATTGTATTTGATCGATCTTAACTTCACACCTTGACAATTTCTTTGTCCCTTTTTACCAACAATTTCTTTTGTTCATTTATTGCGTGAGATAAACCAAAAGGATCAATAAAATGTTGATTTTGTTTGCTACTGAAATCCAATCTGTGATCTTCGGTTTTGCATAATTAGCAGGAAGTTTTACGTGTAATATGATAATTAAATTGTTGAGATCCAATTAATTTATTCGTTAAAAAAAGGGGAAATTCCATGGTTTTACGCCCTTGGCCTTCGCGCCTTGCCCATACTACGCAGCTAATTTTTTCCAGTCCATTACACTCCAGTAAATTTAGAAAAAACAATTTTTTATTAAACTTATTAAAATATCGATTTTTCAGGTCGATTTTCAAGTAATCCGTACTTTTAAGAATTTATTTTTAAAAAATTCAAGATGAAAATCAAGTTGAAAATTAACGTATCTACGTAAGTCTTGGTCATTTAAACAGAATCGCGATGAAATAAAAGCAATAAAATTTTTTCTGTAATTATTTTATTGATGGTAGTTTGTAAGGTTAAACACCAAGTAACCTTAACATACTCTTGATTAATTGAAGAATCGGAAGCTAAAGCTCTTTTGAATGGTTTGGGATTGATTCGTAAAAGTTAGGATTTTTCTTTTACGCGAAAATCTCAGTTGATAGGGGGTGAAGTTTACGGCCTGTATTCTGGCGTTGTGGAGCCACTCTGCCCTGCGACACACAACTGTTATGCGGGTTTTTATTGCCTTCGCCTGCCCCCATTTCTTTTAGTGGAAATCCATTTCGCCTACTTGTTTCGAATAAAATTTGTAAAAATAATACAAAATAATTTACATAAAACAAAATTTACTTTATTAAATAGGTGTTCCATTTTTACGGGATTTTCTAGGTTGTTTGCCTGAGAAACCCCTTTTTCACCGAATTTTTGTTGTTTCTCTCGATTATTTTGACAGAGAACCCCATTTTTACTGGATTTTTGGAGTTCTCCGTATAACGAAAAACCAATTTAGCACCCACCAGAATACTTCGTTTTGACTTTTAATAATTACCTAATCATATTCTGTCATTTTGACGAACAATTACTTCATAACTTATTCGCTGTCTAGACTTAAACTAATTGAACTCCTGACCTCTGAGCTTTTATTTAATCACAAAATGTCAAAATCAACTTGAAAAGTTGTTAATGATATCAATATTGATGTTATGTGAATGAATGTTGATTAGTTGGGAGCTGAAGATAAATAATGTGGTTTATGCAGTTCCCGCATAATAGGAATGCTCTGCGGGCTTAGTCTTATGTATGCAGGGGGTTTTTTATTGAGCGGAACGCCGTCTTAATGATGAATATACCGTCCCGCATCACGCGAAAGATATTTGAACTTTCACGGCGCTTGGGATTTAGAGTCCTAGCCTTAGTTTTTACTTAAGTTTCAGCCCCCTTTCAAGGCGTTATTAGTTCTTCTGCATTCTAGATGCGATGGAAATTTTTCACTTAGCAAAGAACTAAGTTTTGTGGGAATAATTTATTTTCGCTTGAAAAGACTTGTGAAAAAGTAGGTTTTTCTGAGCTCTATAAAATTCTTCGTTTTATTGTGCTATCTTCCTTGTTTTTGGGAGAGGAGTTGTTTTATCTTGAAGTCCGCATTTTCATCTGATTTTCCGAGTTTCCCTAAATCTTCTTTTCATAGCTCTTATTATTTATTTTTTATTATTTTTTTACATTGCCTGATAATCTGTCTGTTAAAAGTCGTAAATTAGAAATAATATTTTTTGGATAGTAGGGAGAAATTTGGTTTACATTTTAATTTTTATTGCGTGTGTATTCCGCAAGGGGGTTGATTTTACTATCGAACAATTAACCAATAAGGGAGGAAGAAATGACTGTGATAACAGGTATCTCACGACGCGTTTCGGCTTAAAAAGCCTCGTCAGGTTAGCTATTCCCTCTATCACAATTAGGGTTGTTGCGATACTTCCGATATATCGGAATATCGATTTTCCTTCCGATATTACGATATTTGTACCGAAATTTTCCTTCCGATATATCGGTTCATCCGATATTTTATCCGATACGATATTCCTTAGCTATACAGGGTGTCCGGAAACACATGGCAAGCGTCTGGGAGAGCGTTAAAAAGTGGTTTTACGAAAAAAAGTTAAATGTAAACCCCCTTAATGTAAATCAAAGAATTTGATGGTGTAGTTTAAAATCCGTCTGGATATACAGGGTGTCCCAGACACAACCTAACTTCGTTATTTCAAATGAGAACCCCTATTTTTTATTTCAGATTCGTAATCTACGCAAAATTTCAAGTAGATTTGACTATTTTGAGACCCTTTTCGACAACTTTAAAAATATCAAAATTTAGCGTTTTTTGCGCTAAAATCCGTTAAATTGACCTAGGAGACTCGTTTTTTTTTAATTCCACTTATTTTTTCCCGAAGAATCCAACTGTCTCAAATTTGAGCATCTTCGCATTCTGCATCACGAGATTTCGTCGCTAATGGCCTTTTTCAAGTTAGAACCCAAATTTTTAGTTCAGAAATGAAAATTAGCACTTGTTGAAAGGAATTTTTCTTTCGGACCACAAATTTTGAAAGAGCTACAGCGTCTTTTGTGTTTATGCATCAACAAATCGCTAATTTCCATTTTTGAAGTATGGAATTTGGAGTTAAACTTGAAAAAAGGCCATTAGCGACGAAATCTCGTGATGCAGAATGCGAAGATGCTCAAATTTGAGACAGTTGGATTCTTCGGGAAAAAATAAGTGGAATTAAAAAAAAAACGAGTCTCCTAGGTCAATTTTAACGGATTTTAGCGCAAAAAACGCTAAATTTTGACATTTTTTAAAAGTTGTCCAAAATCGTCATATGAGTACTCAAATCTACTTGAAATTTTGCGTAGATTACGAATCTGAAATAAAAAATAGGGGTTCTCATTTGAAATAACGAAGTTAGGTTGTGTCTGGGACTCCCTGTATATCCAGGCGGATTTTAAACTACACCATCAAATTCTTTGATTTAAATTAAGGGGGGTTAACATTTAACTTTTTTTCGTAAAACCACTTTTTAACGCTCTCCCAGACGCTTGCCATGTGTTTCCGGACACCCTGTATATCGCGATATTTTTACGATATCAATCCGAAAGAAAAATGGGGCATCACACGGATAACTGTTAACATCCGATGCGATATATCACAATATTTGGAATTATCGCGATATTCTCCTTCCGATATTACGATATTTTCCTTCCGATATATCGGTTTATCCAATATTTTCCTTCCGATATATCGGTTCATTCGATATTTTCCTTCCGATATATCGGTTTATTCGATATTTTTCTTCCGATACATCGGTTCATCCGATATTTTCCTTCCGATATTTTTCAAAAATATGGTATCGGATAAAATATCGGAAGGAAGGCCATATCAAATCAACCCTACGGCCGCAATTTTGGCCCAATGTACCTTCTTTCCCCAAATTCTTCACCTGCACACAGCACTTTACTTCTTATCTACCTAAACTTCTTCACCTACACTCCTGAAGAGGTCCTAACGAAAGCTCTTCGGTTCAAAAGAAGAAATCAACTTCAAGAAATCGGCCTAAAAATATGGGGAAACAATTTCTCGATTACTTAGGTTTACGATTGAAAGGCAGAATAAATACAGTGATCCAGGCTTTTTCAAACGATAACTTCCTGACCTATTTTCAAAGATACCATTTAAAAGCTACCGTTTCTTATAAAATAGCCGTTCGACCTGAAGAAGCACTTTTTAACGTTCGCTATTAGGTAATCACGTGCACAACGAGTTATTGACAAGAGATAAAGCCGTAAAAGCATTTTTATCCCCACCATCGAAACGTGCAGCGCGACTTCCACCTCCAGAGGTTCTTCACGTTTCTTTTTAGTCTCGTACCGTAACTCTTTCGCGCCGGTTATAAGCCTTTTTCTCGAACTTCTGGTGACAATTTAACGTCTTTTTTTAAATTAAACTATGTTTTGATACTGTAATTTCATTTTTTTTAACATCTTCTATCTGTAAATCCGCAACGATGAAAATAGAAGAGCAAATTAATGGTAAGTCATATGTTGTTTAATTTTTTTTAAAGTAAATTTTTGTTCTTCATTCTTCCTCTATGATATCCGCCTACGGTGACGGAAAAGGTATCTTTTTTTCTATTTAATAAGGGAAGAATTCGCATTTTCTCAATATAGCAACGCCATTATCTAAAAGATAGTCTTTGTCAACATTGATAAATCGGGAAAAACACTTTTAAATGAGTAACCCATTATAAACAACACCAAATTATAGATAGCGCCCAGATGAGTGTGTACTCAAAGGATTTTTTTGTTGTAGATTCACGTAACATGTGAAATAACGGTGCAGTTCCATTGTTAAGGAAAATTGCATGATTCGGTTTGTGGTGCGCTGAGATCTTTTGAGGCTTTTCTTACGTAAATGTGTTTAAATTTTTAAGAAAACAAGGAAAGCCTTCGGAGCATTATCTACGATCTAATTAACTCCTATGCAGGTCAAAAAATTGTTGAATAGTTAAAATCGCGGTCTATTAATTTTCATGCCTAAGTGAGGGCCATAAATTTTTTTTCTAGGGTGAAACGACGCAAAAGGACTCTTTGGACTATTAAACATTCAGTTGTCTGTGACACTTCTTAGTTTTAAAAAAATTTTGAATAGAAAATCATGAAATAAGAAACATTTATGAGTTTATAGGGAAATGAACTTAGTGATAGTGGATTCTTATAAAAAATTCAGTTACCACCTTTAATCAGAAAATGGTTTTACGTGGGTGTATCAGGTGTTACGAGGGGTGGGTTGAAATTCGTTTTATGAAAAGAGGGTTGAGAGGGTGACGTCATCCGACATGCGCAACTCCACCACCGTCGGCAATAAGTTCCGACTCGCCCCCTTTTAGTGCGTTCGCGTTTTCCCACCGAAGGGTTCTTATGCTTGTAAGGGGTTCGAAAACTATAGACGGTCATATTCCGCCACCGACCGAGATTATTCACGATGAAGCGGAAGAGGCGGACGCCTGGCATCGAAAAGCAAGTAAGCGATGTCTTACTTCATCATATGTCGTAGAATACTCCTGTTTTCGGTATGGGTTAGTTATTTCGCTTCATGATGGCTTCAAAACGCTTATTTTTTTGTCTTCCCACAAAACAGCATGATTTCCTCCCAGCGAATCCAGTTTATTTTCGAAAGTGAATAGCTTTATATTCTTTAAAAAGGGACCAAAGACTGGAAAGTCCCATGTCCTTTATAAACAGTGATTAACTCTCCAGAATTCAAAAAAAGCTCTAAGGGAAAATCGTTTAGAAACACCTCTTCCTCTGTTAACTTTAATAGCAGAGAAGGGAAGATTATAGTTTATAAACCTTTAGAAAGTTACGTCAAAAAACAATAACGTTATTCAATGATGATGCGAAAAAATCGATTTTATCAACCTAGAAACGTTGATCCGGATGTGGCTTTGTTGAGCTTTTTTTGATATGCGACAA
Source organism: Orius insidiosus (assembly GCA_014119065.1). NCBI lineage: Eukaryota > Metazoa > Arthropoda > Insecta > Hemiptera > Anthocoridae > Orius > Orius insidiosus. The sequence continues at coordinate 16,056 of JACGAQ010002295.1, read as the reverse complement.
AGATCCCCTGTAACTAATCTATTATTTTGAATTTGAACTTCAAAATCACATATGACGTTATTGAAATCGTTCTACTTATCCTTTTTCAAATTGACCTTCTTTTGTTTTTTTCTCATTATGTGAGCCAGCTTCTGATTATCCGTATTGAGCATTGAGAACCTATTGTTTGAAAATTAAATGATGTTTATATAACAAAGTAGGGCGATATCGCCTTGATTTTAAAATTCAATTTTATTCGTTTATTTATCAGCGTGACCGTATATTCAGTGCGTAAAGCTGTAAACTTCGTGTAAAATAGAGAATTCGCTCAAAATAGCAGAAACGCGACAATAATATTGAAACGGACGTTGAACGCCTCATAATGTCATTGACTCAGTATTCCTTCCACCAACTAAAAAAAACTTTTTTTTTACCTTTCAAAACTGTTTTCCGGGGTAATTTTTTGGTGTTAACTCAATTTTCAAAGGTCTTTAATCTGGATTTTCAACAAAAACTCATTATAAAGTAATACATCAATATCAAATTACGCTTATCGTCCTTTATTTAAAACCTTATTAAACGAGGAAGTAAAAAATCGATAGTCCTTCCGTGAGATATTTCAGTCGTTCACGTCGCAGCATTAATTATACTGTGTAATAAAAATGCTTGAAAAGTAAAAGTAACCCCCTGTAGCACACACGTTTTATGGACGTGATGTACCCGTGATATTCGCACTAGTGAAAGGGAGATTCTGTCATTTGTCGTTTGTACGGTTAATCTAGTCTAAAATGTCCTCAAAGATTTGCGTAAGATACATATGGATGTTTGAGTTTTTCCTCACTCACATTTTTTTCCATCGGTGAGAATTCTGGTTTCTAAAATACTCTTGACCGTAATCCGAGTGTCCCTCAGGTAGAATAAAGAGCCTTCATTTGTCTTGAATTTGTTACAGCTTTGTCGACTCGGAATCCTTTTCTTGACAGCGAAATCGGTCGGATTCCGCTCTTTGAAAATAGAGGTTTCCGTCAGTCAAAAAGAAAGAAAATGATACAGCCTTAAAACGAAAGGTTCAACAGCCGATAATTGACTCTGAAGCAATTTTTAAATTGTTGCATGACTAAAATCCGCTTGGAAATAGAATGCATATAATAAATGCTGTATCGTGCTACCCAGGAAATCGGGCTTAAAGGAAACAGTAATAATACCGCAATCCCACATTTTACAGAGAGATCAAACATATTTTATTATTTAATACCGTAGATTGACCTTAATATAAAAATATCTTCCTTTATGCCCTCAAGATCTTCAGGGTTTTGGTGATTCCAAGTGGAGCGATGACCCTTTTTCTTGCGAGTTAAAAAAGCTTAAAATCGATCAGTCAGGCGAGACTTCCTAATCTGATCTTTTTGCTTTTAAGTAGCCGGTACAGTTAACTAAGATTTGACCGGAAGGCCTTTCGGGATAAAAGCTTCACTTTCACTTGAAGTCCGAGAAAGTTTTAAGTTAAACAATTTTAGCAGAAAGGGAAGGCCTTTAGTTTATTCAGAAGTCAATGGAAAAGGGGCGATGAGGTTACCCTAGGGGAATTGAGGAAAAAGGGGATGTGACTCACCGAAATTGAGACTTATGTTCGAGACATGTACAACATATAAATTTTCTTTATTTTCTTGTTTTCTCTGTATTTTTTATTAAAAGACGGATCCAGGTAAAACGTCGATTTCCGTCCTAGAAAATAGAGGGTCCAAATAGACTATTTTTGTGACAGGAGGGAATCAGGGCAATCGGCGAAAGTTTCTCGAAATCTTCCCGTTTGTCCTGACCGGTTTTTCTAATGCTGTTTGATTTCGTTTTTCTACCGTTAGACTGTCAAATTCAATTGTCGCCCACTTCAGTAGGCATCGATGTGAGAAAACTTCTCAGGTTGAGCAACCTTCAGTGAAATATGTTACACTTTTCGTACCTAATAAACTCCTTTAAAGTCCGTATTGTTTCGCCACCCTCATGAATCTCAAGGTGTTCAACTTTCCTTTGTATCTTTAATGAACTTGCTCTAAATGAACCGTTTCTAAAGTCAAAGGGAAAAATATTTTATGCAATTACCGGAAACCTTTTTAAACTATCTTCTTTACGAGTTATGACAATAGCTTTCATCCAGAACATCAAGACCACATTTCCTTACAAAATTATATTTTCTCTATCTATTACTTTATTTTGCTTGTGGTTTTTCTTCAATAACCATTAAAAGCTTTCTATTATCTAAAACTAAGAAATCGATTTTGTTTCAGATACGGCAAAAAAAGAGGCTGTATCAGACCTCACACCCAAAACGGATAGAAGTTGTATTACCAGAAGTTCTAGAAGGCTTATTAAAATCGACAGATCGAAACTGCCGGTAAGTCATAATTATTTTATATTTTAATAATAAAAATGAGCATAAATTTATCGAGAGAAATCTAAATTGAAAGTCGTTTTTTTACCATTAAAATCGGCGAAAGTAAACAAGAATAACTAGTCTAGAATTATTTTGTCATTTTTATTTTGGAGTAAGACTTCAAAATTTTGGTTTCATTTTTCCACACACTATTTAGCTTGTTAATGGTATTAATTGCGTGTGTTATCGCACTGAAGAGTTTCCATACATGGGTGTTAGACGTGCGATTGTATAACCTCTAAAGGTCATGTGCGACCATTAACCGCCGATGCAGTTGAAAAACGTTCCCGGAAATTACGGTTCAAGCAAAAGACCAAATAAAGACAAAGGACATCTCGTCGTCGCGTTCCGTCACGTTTCCTTTTCTTATGCTTGAAGAAGTTTTTCCAAGTTATGATTTAAATTGATTATTGTTTTAGATGAACAAACCGGGTGTGTTCAACTGTTTAAACATTTGAACCATTTTGTTTGACAAAAACGACCTTGCGGAATAAGGCACATGTGGTGACTTTCCTAACGGATTTCGCAATGCGATAGCAGGTCAAATGTTTAACACCATTGCGTCAATGATTGGGAGCTATTGATTTGTCTATTTTTAAAATCCAAATGGGAAAAGCGCTTTCACATTCGGAAGATTCATTTGAAGTCGATCAAAACTGAAAGGTCTCCAAGGACTCAACAGCATTTTCATCTCTTTTTCTGTAACTCCTGTTACCGCAATTCGTCTCGAAGGATCTCCTTTCAAAAATGCAAACAATACGTTTTCCTCTCCAGTCTGTTTGCTACGGACAATCGGGAATCTGCTCGACCGTTCAATGGACGGAAATCGGGGCGTGGCACTTTTAAGTCACCCGTTATCAACCTAAGATTAAATCGTTTCCGAAGTCACGAAAACGAAATTTTATACTTGATTTCGTAACAAAAGTAAAAGTCGAAAAAATAATCTGGTTTTTAACGTATGAAAAATAATTTACGGAGAGATTTTTCTTCTCCTTCGAGTCTCACGTAGGACATGGAACGAATCGCAAATTTTCAAAGCTTTTTACGTGCCGGTAGCCGCAAAACAACGCGCATCCGAGTGTAATCTTCGTCACGGAATAAGATCAATCGCTAACAAACCGAAGTGATTCACTTTCTTTACAAACTTGACGTGTGATTTTCCCAAAATCTTTCTTTCTAAACAAACTTTTAGGTTAAGATAATTTTCTGGTCTCTCCTTATTGGCTTTTTCTTTTTTTCCACTTGATTCACTTAACTTCTTAACTTGAATTAGATTTGCCTTAAAGTTCAAATTCGCATTAGCTTCTCCCCATCCTTGAACCTGGACTTGTTCCTAAATATCAAGGTAAACTTGAAGACCAACAAAAAAAGTGAGGACAACAAAACGGGTTTTCTTTCTCCCATGGTTTGTCAACTGGGAAAATCGTCTGTTCTTTTTAGAACAAAAATTTCTCTAATTTAAAAATATAAAAAAAAATCTTTCGGAAAAATCTTATGTCCTTAATTAAAACAAAGATTTTTCAACCTAATTTATCTCCAGATTTGATAGAACTAATCGTTTTGATATGTTCATAATTAATTTGTTAAATTTTTGCAAAAAAAAATTTTTTTTCTTAAAAATCTAATTTAAAAAAAAAAGATTGACGACATAATTAAGGTTCATCTTCCGCAAACTCGGGCGCAAATGAGTTTTAACTCTCTTTTCTCACTTTTCTAAGTTAAAAAAATGTTTTCCTCTTTAGGATGACTTCCTTTCCTAATTTTCATCTTGAGAATTCAAGGTTTTAATATTTTTTCACCTACAACCTGAAATCTATTTTTAAGTTTTTCAAGGTTTTTTCGAGCGTAGGAATCATTTTTTTACGACATTCAATTGTTGACGCAATTCGTGCGAAAAATTGTTTAACTAGAATTGTTTTTTTCTCTGGAATTTCATTACATAATAAGTGAGAATGCATTCCTTATAATTGAAAATACAGAAGTCCCCTTTTGACATTAAAGGAGCGTCTAAAAAATTCAATTTTGTTAAAATGACATGTCTTTTCGAGAACCTTTCGTGATTTTAAGAAAAAGATTTCTCACGCGACTAATTATTTTTTTAACACAAAAACTGTCCCGTTCACTTGAACCAGTTTTTTTCCCTTGTGGACGTAATTACTGTAGAGGGAGGGTTAAAATAAGTATCGGTTTCGGCGATTTTTTTCTTTTACATTCGGAGTCCAAGGTTTAAGAAATTGACGCAATCGTCGGGAGGGCCGTGTCCCAGGGGTCACGGGTAGTACCGTTAAAGGCGCCGTTAACATTTTCCCTAGTGGCTTTTGATTTCCATACCAAACCATGCAAGTTATTCTTTGCGTGTTTCTTTTTCGGAAGTCGTTTTTTAAAATAAATTTAAAAGTAGCCATTATTTTTTATAGCGTTATTTATATCGCTTTTAGTCTGAAACTTTTTTTTCCGAGGTCCTTACTCTTAATTGCCCGGAGACGCTTGGAATTTTAAGATGACTCCCACATTCAAGATTTTAAAGATTCGCGTTCCAAAAATAGGGAAAAAAGCTTTCTCCTACGCCCACAGTACTTCCTGGTTGCAATCTTCGGAATTTTTTGATCAATCTCGCGCCCGAGTCGCAAAAACGTGACTCGAAAGACAAAGAATCAATCGAATTGCCACTTTCATTTCGTTTTTTTTTACGTATACAGTTTACCGCGAAAAATACTACGGGCGAATTTCGACCAAAAATTTTTTTGGTTTAAATTAGCCAACTCGTAGTTTCCACATAAAAGCAAAAGTTGCGGAGATGATTAAGATCAAAATAGATCCCTTTTTCACACGATCTTATTCCTCTTTTTGCCTTATTTCGTTTGCTTTTTTTACGTAACATGATAGTTTGTGTGAATGTTTCAACAGACTTTTTTTTCTGTCATGCATATGCGGTCTGCGGTCTATATTTTTTTTCTCGTGACTTCTTATTATATTGCGCAAAGAATCTCCTTTCAAAAAATTTTTTAGAAAAATCTCCGATTAGATACTAACGGGGTTAGGATGTCTCCGTTTCTAGGAATCTTATGGAATTCGATTTCTCCCTATGAATATTTATTTATACTACTTTTTAGCGAATTTTTAAAGTAAAAACCTTAAGATACTAATTTTTTAAGGTTATATTCTTCAGAATCTTTTTATTGAATAAAAAGAATTTAGGTTATAAGAAAAGCTTCCTAATAAACGCGATTTTACGCTTTATCTGAAGGGACTCGATTAGAACGGTAGAAATTACAGCTTGGCGAAATATTCCCATAAATCGTTGGACTTTATCCCCATGACTTTTAGCCACGGTGAGCAGTTCATTATCGTTAAAATTATACCTTTGAGTCTCTCTTTTAATTGAAATTTCGTGCTCCAACTTCTGTTATTAAAGTTTTGAAATATCGGTTTTATTTTTAAAAATAAGAATTTTATAAGTTGAACAATTTTTCGTGACTTCAATCACGTCTTGAGGAAAATGAAAAAGCGATTTCCTCATTTTATTTGCCGTTTGATAGGTCAAGGGTTGGAAATATAGGTCAAGGCTTGGCGCAAGCGTTCGAGTATCGAGCTCCACGTGCCCCTCTTTATACGATTTATTTATCTTATTTTTTATTTTACAGAGCGAAGAAGAAGATAGAACGTCGGACGACGACGAAGGGAAGAATCGAAAAGCAACCCTGGCAAAGGACAGGTAGTCTAAGGCTCTCGCAGGCAGAAATAGATCACTACTGTGACACGGCACTCCAACGTACGATCCCAAATGAGTCCTTAAAACCCCAGTCCAATTGTTGCATCCTTTGAATTTTTATTCGTTATGCAACATTGTTAAATAGATTTGTTGATGTTCTTTTATTTCTACTTTTTTTCTTTAAGTTTAATTTTTGATCTCGTTATTTCTTTAATTAGTTTACTAACATTTTTTAAAATTTAAAATAGAATCGACTTGCTAAGTTTTACCAGATAATTCGCTTAAACAGAGCTTTATATCTTAACCGACCAATCCTTATTCCTTTTGATGGTTTATGATTGCGAAACTAGTCATCTATAATTTTTAATGAGCATCATCAAAGGTATGAATTTTAAAATTTGTCAAGATGGTTTGACGTCTGGCCTAAACCCAACTTGAGAGGCTTTTCTAGTTTTTTTCGTTAAGCTTATCTGACTTGAAGTTTCTGTCGGTTCTGTGGTTTCGGTTTCGTCTTCAGATTTCGATGAAAGTTCGCTCTGGAATTTTGAGTCTGAAGGCTTTCTTGAGCATCGAGTTCGCTTCTTACAGAAGCTGTCGATTTCTCAGAAGATGCCTTTATTTCGCTTTCATTTAAGCCCTTTGAAGAAGTACTTTCGGTCGTCAAATCTCCTTTCCAGATACCTTCCGAAAATTTCGATTCTGTCTGCACATCATCTATGGGCTTTTCGGAGACACCCAATGATTTGGCCGAAGTTCCTCTTTTTCTTTGCCATCGACAACTTCTTTCGACTTCAATGATCTTTCAGAAGCAACTGGGATTTCTTCTGGCGGTTGAAATCCCATGTCGAATTCCGATGTTCCCACTCCTTGCGACCTTGCATCATCAGATGGCTTCTTTTCATATTCCGCTTCGTACAAATCGAAATCGGGGCTTCTTTCACTCCCTATAGTAGCTTGAGTTAAATTCCCTTCTGATTCCTCCGATAAAATAGTAGCGTTTTCCTCTCTCATTTCATCCTCAATATCTTCCGGAAAAATCCATGCTTCAGACCTGGCAAATTCTTCTGCAGCTTCTTCCATTTCTGATTCGCGCAAGTAACATTCGAGCATATTTTGTGTAAACGTGGCAATACTGCTCGATATAACCTGATCTTCAAGTTTCCTTTGTTCCTCCGTTTTAGAAACGCTGTCAAGCTCTTGTAAAACGGTCTCAACCCCTTCCATTTTTGCTGCGATATTTCGAAGCGTTTCCGAAGGCAAACCTAATAGCTTATCCTTAAAATCTTCCGATTGCATTACTCTCGCCACTTCTTCGTCAAGTTTAGGATACCTTTTGAGTTGAAAGACACATTTGAATATATATTCAAGTATTTCTTTAGGTATGCGGTATTCATCATGGGCTTGCTCTAGAAGGTATTGAGGCGTTACATAGTCAGGCAATTCGTATATTGAATGTTCCATTTGCACGTCTTCTTCTAAAAAGAATTCTTCTTGTTCCATTAAAACGCTCTCTGCGCTAAATTTAATTTCTTCGGCCATAGACTCTTCTTCAGAAGCAAAAGAAGTTGTTCGCTTAAAGATAAAGAACTTTTTTGTCAGGTGATAAATCGGATCTTCCTGTCCAACTTACATCAGGGCTGGCAGTCGATTTTTTGGAACCAATTTCTTCCTCTTCCTCTTCTATTATATTTTCTTCCATCTCTCCTTCTTCAATAATCACCATCTCTTCTTCACCTGCTATGTATTCATAATGTTTTACTTCACTTTCTATTTCTATTTCTCCCAACTCCTCAAACATGGATTCTTCACCGAAGGGGAACTCTTTAACAGAAGATTCTATCTGCAAAACGATATCGCTTGTCAATCTCGTGTCGTCTTCTTGAATAAAGGGTGCGTGGTCGTCGAAGATTTCTTCAGGTCTTATCAACTCGACTGCGTTCATTAATTGATAGAGTTTGTCTCCCAGGATTTCGGTATTGTATATTGAATTGTTGACTTTCAAATGTAAGTTATTCTCAACGGGGTTTCTTGATTAATTGCTTCCATTTCTTTGTAAATCATAGAATCCCCACAGATTGTGTGTCCAATCCAAAAAGTAGATTCTTCCTCATCTTTGGCTTTGTAGTATAAATTAAGTTCTTTCACTGGTGGGTCATCGTGTAGGCGGGACTGAAGGTCGCAAATGTCCTGGCAGTACGTTTCTAAAAACTGCTCGTAACCTTTCAACCAGATTTCGTCTTCCATTTCAAAATATTTAAAAATTTCTTCTTCTATCGAAGAGTTATCATCATAAATCATTTCTTCTTCATCGACATCCTCGTATTTTTCTTCTTTCTCTCGGTCACCTGTCATCGCTTTAGAAAGAATAACTGCAGCAGCAACACTATCGCTGTCTTTTTCTTCCATTTCTGGTTTGAATACGATGTTGAAGGCTTGTGCATGATACCGCAGTCTGTTATTGAAATGTACTGCATTGGTTGTTGACGATAAGTTGGCACATCGAATCACGTTCAAACATGTTGGCCGATATCAACGACCGATGCATCTATAAAGACCGTCCATCCACGGGTTAGGCTGTAGTGAGATGACGAACTGGCTCGAATGGAACTTACGATGTCCCCTCAAATTCGAATCAGTAGCCATCAACGACAAGTCTCCGTAGCAATTGTGTGAAAGTACATCAGGCTCAGAATCTCCATCCACCTTCTTCATCAACTCCCCGACTATCCCTCCTTGTATAAAACTCGGCGAAACGATCTTGTTATTAGAGTATCCGCGTATGTCAAATATCCAACAGTTCTGTCTGTTGCACCTTCAGGATCGTCAACATCTAGTATCCTCTCCATGTCATTATTCATCATCGACTCCTGCGATGACGTGTATTCCGGGTTTAACTCACGGCGAATCTTTTTAGGCTCATTGCTGCACAAGTAAATAAACTTTTTAGTCAACATAGGCATAAAATCTGAATATATTTCATATACTAAACGACCAAAAGGTTGATTGTCGACACCGATTTCAAGAAAAATACACGTCCTTTTAGGATTGAGGCCATAAAGAAGCATTTGATTTGAAAAATCGACTTTCTCAAGCTGCGAGATCAGGGAGATACACGCAGTGTGGAGCCACAGCACGAAGCAAATCATATTCACCTCCGATGTATTTGTCATTTAAAAATAGCAACGTTTTCATTGATTGTTCTATAATCGAGCAGCCTTATCAGCTCCTTCGAAACATCAGTCCAATCTGTCAAATCGTACAAGTTGAATATTGGCTTCAATATTGCTGTGGGAGTTTTTCATGAAGTCTTTTTGCTATATGGAACGCTCTAAAAGGATGCTGAGTCTGCTGAAGTCCTTTTATCAATATCTGATTATCTTTTTCTTTTACATATTCCATTTCTTCTAAACCACAAATGAAACTACATAAAATTAAAAGCACACATGAGCTATTTTTATTTGATTGAATTTATTAGGTTGGCACCTTTGAAATTTCCCTTTGATTATCCTAATTTTCCTTTTCACATATAAAGCTCTGTCTAACAACCATTACAGATAATATAAATTAAAAACGTGAAAAAATTTCTTTCTAGTAAACCCTATTTTTATAATTTAACCCTTTTTCTAGTTTCAAATTAATGGAACTTAGCTAAAATATTTATTTTGGCATCCATCCTTCGCATGTCCTCTCTTTACCTTTCTCGCATGTCACAGTACATCACTTTTTGCAAAAAAAAAAATATTTTTTGAATTTAATTCTATTGTTTAATTATTTAAAAAAATGCGGTTTGTCATCGTTGATGTCCAATCTATGGGTTGCTCAATTTGTTTTTTCTGTTTTTAAGAATTAAAGAATATTTTGTAAATTATAAATTCTTAAAAGAAAAATCAGTTGATAGCAACCTCTAGAAAGGTGGTGTCTGTAAATATTTAAGTTTAAAAAAAGTGCTTTTTTTTGGCATTTGCTTAAATTATGTCATTTTTGTTGTTAAAAAATTGTAAATTGTCCATTATGATTGTAAATAAGCATGTAAAAAGAGCCAAAAGGTTGAAAACTACCCCCCTTTTTTATTGCAGCCAAAGCTTTCTTTACTGTCCTTTTGACAAGTCTGCATGGAATAGAGAAATGTGATTTTTTGTGTAAAATATGTCAATTAAAACCAAGTTTTATACACTAATAAGTAATAAATTATTAAAGTTTTCAGATCTTTTATTTTTATTTTATTTCTATTTGTTTTGAAATGCCCATGTAGCGTTTTATTTGCCTGCATATTATTTTTTTTCTAACGTTTGGATTATTGTAGTAGTAGTGCCTTGAAGGTGAGCTTTTTGTGTTTTGATAAATTAAAGGGCATAATTTTTTATATGCATGATAAGCCATATTTAACGCTTTGTTAGCATCTAATAACTGGTGAAAATGGAGCTTTTGCTATACCGTAATATTTTCCCCATTAAATTAACACTTATTAAAGACTTTCTCAATGATAGTTCTCAATTACAATCATCTCCACTGGTAGTAAAAAACACAACTTTCTGCCAAATGACAAATTGGCAGTAAAAATTCATTTTCAGGCTTTTTATTAATTTGTAAAGAGTAAAAAAATAGCGTAGTAGTAAGGAGAAAAGCAAAATTAACCTCATTTCATAGTAATTTTATCTTTTTTAATTAAATCATTACATATTCATTTAAAACCACAGAGAAAAAACAGGAAATAATTAAGTTGTTTTTGTTAATAATATGACTAATTATCATCTTGAGTTTTTATAAATAACTGGTGTGACTGTCGATGAAGTATGTTTAGAATGGCTTTTAGCTTGCGTTAATATGCTTAGAAAATTTTGAAAGTTTAGATTATAAAGATATTTTTAATGATTGTATTGCAGCGTATGATTTAGCGACGCAGTGTCCGAGCAGGAGAGCGTCTATGAGGCGGCATACGGTCGTTGTTTGCGAAAGTGGGAACAAAGGGAGTCTGAGCGTGCCGCAATCGAGGCCACTTCAAGGAAACGAATACACCAACGGACGAATCATTATCATGCACCCTTCCTGAAATGACTTGGTCGCGAACCTCGCTGCAAGACGATTTGCTTAAATCGGTTAGAAAATTTAAAATTTATAAATGCGTTTTTTAGTTCGTTTTTTCGTTAGAAACAGTGGCAAGAAGAATGCCTGTCGTTAACACTTGAGGAAATCGTTCATATCAGAAGTGTTTTGACCAAAGCAGAATTGGAAAGTCTTCCTGTTGAAGGGCGAGTCAAAGAAGATGCTGAAAAGAAAAGTAGATTTTTTTTATTCTTTTTCCATATTATAATTTTTTAGGTTTGTTTCCTTTGTATGAAGACGAGATTTGGAATATTTGGACCTTGGGGACAAATATGCAAATTATGCAAAAGAACTGTCTGTGCCAAATGTTACTCAAAGGTATGAATTTTCAGTAACTGAACAAATTGATATCCCTTTATTTTAGATGAGAATACCAACAGAGCATTTTTCACATGTGCCTGTCGTGGCTTTAAGCCCGAGTATGCTTTCACCCAGCGAATCCGATGACTCGTTTCCTCGAGCGTTGGTCACTAAGCTCATGATGACAGAAAGGAGTGGAGTTGGGAGTGCGCCGACAAGTCCGAAACTTCCACGTTCTGCTCCACCCTCGCAGATGTCGACAAGTCTTATTTCCGACGGGCCTATCTCTCTCCCGCCATCCAGCCCAGCTTACACCTCATCTGACAAGTATGTTGATTAAGAAATCTTTAATTTTAAATCTTTTTAGGTGGAGAATCGCTCGAACGAAAACGGTTGGAAGGACAAAAGCCGAAAAACTAAAAGGGCTTCAGATGATCGTCTGCCATGACTGCAAAACGATGGTTCTTCAAATTATAAAATCCTCGCGCACAACTCGCAGCATGGCCATCCGCAACCTTACTCTTGACTTGTCGCCAGTTTACTAAATTACGAAAACAACAAATAATTAACAACAAAAAACGAATCAAATCTATTTTAAGTGTTACCTAAACTCTTCAGTACCTAAATTATTAAGAATTATTTTTCACTGTAAATATTCTGTTCAAAACAATGTAAATATTAAGTTTAGAGCACATAATCTATTGAATTTTTTTTTTCTCCCCACCTACTTTTATTTTTATTTGTTCCTAGCTTACCTACGTTTATTTTTTAAAATGTAGTTTCGCAAAAATTATTTTTTATTATGAAAACTCTTCCTTCTTAGAAATAAGTTCATTATAGAAAAAAAAATTTATATTAAATTTATTAGACCAATACAATTATTTTAAAATTGATAGAAAAACAAAATAGTAAGCAAAATAATGTAAAAAAAATTGAGTATAAAACAATATAATTTTATTTTTTTAATAAATATTATGACTCACGAAACTTCTATATTCTCTTCTCTGTACAATAAATATGAGAGTCTTTATGGTGCTCTATTTTGAAGAGTAGTTAAATATTGTAAAATGAAAAAAATATTATATTAGGGATAGATTTCAGATTTATTTTCAATATAAGTGATGAGATGGCCTGAGTTCCGTTTTCCCTTATGGAATAAAGACAATATTTAAATAAAAAAATACATTATTTTTTATGTTCAGAATATTGAGAAAAATGTAACTTATGAGGATGTAGGAAGAATTGGGCCCATTCAATTGGGTTTAAATTATTAAACAAAATTATGAAGGAATGATATATATAAAAATATTGCTATTGTGAAAATAAAAAAAATTTAAATTGTCATAAAAAATTCTGGAAGTTGTCAACAATAAAAAAATAAAATAATCTTTAAAATTTTATTTTTTAACATTATTTCCTTTAATATAGGCTTATTCGAAGAAAAACTTGAATAAATTAACAAAAATTTATAAGCAACTGAAGAATTTTAAGTTGCACATGTAAGAAGGGAGATCTAATTAACAAAAATTGGAGGAACTTATGTCCCTTTAAAAAGCCAGATTAAAATAAGGAAAAGAACAAGGTGAAAACTTCAAAGGTTTTTAAGGAAATTTGAGTGAGTTCCTTTTAACCCTTCAAGACCGCAGGCATTGCCATGTGCGCATTTCGCTTGGAGAATTGCCCAGCGGCGCCAGCGGTAAGCCTCTCTAAGATATTTAATACCTTCGCTTCCTGTGGCGCTAGCGACATGCAAAAACTGGCCATCTGTTGGGGAAGAAATGAACTAAGTGATGATCGCATCACTCGTCGCTTTCTGTGCTTTGCTGGGCGCTGGGAGCGGTGGGAGAAGTGAGGGGCAAAGAGAGGGGAAAAGTGCTGCGCCAGTAGCGCAGAGAACCCGGCGTCAGACGCGGTCTCGAAAGGGTTAATGAAACGGCATTTTAAGTAGGTTTCTTTCAGAAAATCTACCTACTTTGGACTACTATAAATTCCTCAATCAACGAATCTTCAAAATAAAACAGATATAATCCTATTTATTAATTTATTATTAACAATCACAGCAAATCTATCATTATAAAACAAAAATTAAAAAAAATTTCATGCTAATTTGCGAGCGATTTACAATTTACATCAATGAAACAAGCCAGATTTCATTCTGACAGCGAATGGTTTAAAAAATTAAAATTTTAACACCTTTTTTAGGTAGCTTTTAAGTACTCCAGATATAAAATATGAGAATGATGAGATCTGTCCTATCTCAAGACTAGATAGCGTGGCATTATCGGTTTTTAAAATTTCTGCCACAAGGTGTTTAAATACTGCATAAAAAAGTTGAAAATCCATGTTTTAGTCTAGAAGCAATTCAAAATGTACAGCGCCTTCTCTGTCTCGAAGACTCTTCTTGTAATATGCATTTTTCGCCCAGATTCTGCATTCGATGTTAATCAGACTGTGCACTAAAATTGATGAAATAAAAATCTATCGAGATTCGAAAAAAAACTTACATGAAGGGTTTTTAAAATGGACGGCCACCAAAGGGCTGAGGTATCCATCTTGGTTCAAATAGGGATAGTAATAACCAGGGAATCCAGGCTGAGGATAATAATCAATTGGTCCAATAACTTCATTGTCGTAAGGACCATCACCATGACAGCTAACCCATATTGTATTTAACTAAAAATAAAATTAAAATTGATTTCTCTCACTCTAAAAATTTACCTTCTCCTTATTATTAGCGTTCTTTCTAATATAGTCTTGGAGATCCGAAGCATATCTTCCGGTAAATTGTTAGAATCATTGTAATAAAACAGGCTCCCAACCATAAATCTATGAAATCCTTATTTAAGTTTAAAAATAATTAAAACTACTCTGTTCAATTTTAAAAATACAAGGTGATGAAATAAAACCATATTGATTTTTTTTGTTGCACATATTCCAACTTGTACTGTTAAGGTCGACATCGCATACTTTCCCTTGTGCAGCAGGTAATTCATAGTCGCATATTTGTCGCACGCCTTTGGTCTTAGGAGGATCCTCGTACTCTAAAAAGTTTTATTTAAAAATAAATCTTAAACATAAATTATTTCACCTTTTAAAAATGAATCGACAGATTCACCCAGAATTCGACATTTGATTTGTTTGATGGAACATACCAAACTAAAGATCCTTCTTCTATATTGGGAGGCATAGGACGGAAACCAAGACCTAAAATAAAAAATTTAAAAAAACAATTATGGATTACACTCTTTTACCTGGATTTGTTCCAATTAAAGACTCCTCGAGTTGCCACGTTGGTACTCTCTTATCGATGGATGCCATCAGTCCGAACATACATATCGTAAATAGTATTGCAAGTATAATATAAAAAATTACGTAAATATGATGAGCTGGCCTGTAAAATAATAAAAAGAAAATGTTTGTTTACAATTTTGAAGTAGAATAATTTTGTCCTTGAATAAACTGGAAAAATGCGAATATTACCAGCTCAGGTGGAAGGGGGATGAATATAAATCAATTATTTGTAATCCTCCAACTGCAATGCCAACAAATAAATTTAAATTTGAAAAAAAAAATTTAATTTCTTAAGGTTTTAGTGAAGTAATATTTTTTGCCAGTTGACATTTTTATAATAATAGAAAATCCCAAGAAAGCAAGGTCATGAATATAGTATTTCGAAAAATAATTTTTCCCTCCATTTTACTACCTATTGCTCACTTTTTGTGCTTTTTTATTAGTTAAATAAGTTACTATTGGATTACTGGATTTTCTTGGGTCAAAGTCGTTATAACCAGTATTCGAAGCAAGGCAATAAAGTTTTGATCCTTTCGCATTCGAAAATCGAGCCCAACCCGTCCACTTTCACGTGTTCCACACGTGCACCTTCCGTCTGTGATCAAACAAAAAAAAGCTGGGTCTACAAGAATGTTTTTTTTTTCCAAAACCTAAATAATGCATATTAACCATCTTTGTTTTGCGACTAAATAATGCGTAATTATCACGCCTAAAATCCATCTCTTGTTATAGTTCGTCATTATCTAATCTCCAAATATACCCTCCAACGCATTCGACGTTTCAGAAAAATCCGGATTTTTGCTTGGCAGTTAAATAAATTGGGCTTGAGCTATTTTTTATTGTTTACGATAGGCTTTTTAGATAGACAATTGTGTTTCCTTTTTTGATTAAAAAATTCGAATATTTTCTATTTTATTCGTGGGGTTGGAAAATTGCTTGTCTTCTAAGTGAAAAATAAAGAGAAAAACGGTGAGAGGGCTATAAAGTTTCTACTTAGTACAAGCCATTTTATTGGCCTTCAATTTACTGCAGAGCTCGTTAAAAAAGGGTGAGCGTGACCGAGCGATTTGCCTCAGGTCTGCCAAATCGCTTATTTAATTTTATTTGTTTACATACTATCATTAAAAAAAGCGACTTACAAGATCATTTAAACCTTATTCTTATCATTTGGGGGAAAATGAGCCCAGAAACAGGTTGCTTATAAACAAACAAGTCTTTCACTAGTTAAGTCCAGCTCAAT
>JACGAQ010002294.1:0-43361 GCA_014119065.1 Orius insidiosus | reverse complement strand
TCATTAAAAGCCCTCCGCGAAGGGAGTTTATAATCTCCGTAAAAGATAATAGAATTGGAAAGCATGTTAACTTGGTTCCCCAGACAATTATGATCTTTCAGGAGCAATTTCAGCCTCCCCACTCCCCACTTTCAAGATGCTATTAAAAAATATAGACATGTGGCGAACTGTGACGTCGTGACGTCACGTCGATGAGACAAAAAGCGCAACTTCCCCAAATGCTGTTTCTTCAATTTTAACTGGCCGGTTTTCTTCATAAGCTTGTGAGTTTATTGCCTTTCTTGTCTTGGAAAACTTGATAAAAGACAACAAATTAAATAAATTGGACACCACTATTTCACATCCTTCACTGTCTCCTTTGACGTTTTCTCCCTATTGTTCAATTATTTTTTAATAACAAAGACATTTTTAATTAATGTACGTTAAGAACGAGCGATTAGACTTTGAAGTCGGTTACAAAGGTTTATTAGGGTATTCTATAGAACATTATGATGAGATAACGACTGTTTAGCTAACAATATAAGCATCTAACGACTGTTTAGCTGACAATGTGAGGATCTAACTACTATTTAGCTGACAATATGACGTTCTAATGGCTATTAAGCTGACAATATGACGAGATAACGACTGTTTAGCTGACAATATGAGCATCTAACGACTATTTAGCTGACAATGTGAGGATTTAACTACTACAGTGAAACTTCCCTTTACGGACACCTCTTAAAAGCGGACATCTCCCTTCAACGGACAAATTCTGATTCCCCGGCGTTAAAACATAGGAAAAGGTATTCTAAATATTTCTATAAAGCGGACACTCTCAATAACGGACGCGGACAGCCTGAAAAATTCAATTTTACCCTAAAAGTCTCCTATAAGCGGACAGCACGGTTTTTCAAGGACAAAGTTTATTGACATTCTGTTGTTCTAGAGATGTTTTGTTTACATTTTGCATCTTACTTATGATCTTTGACCTTAGTTAATCCCTTTTTGTCCCTCGCCATGTCTTTTATTTATAAAATAAAAATTCAGTTCTACTCTTGACTTCACTTCAAAATTACCGACTTTTTAAAAGTTTAATTTTTTTTTAATATGAATGTACATATGTAATATGTATATATATATATATTATGTTTTCCTAATCAGAAATTAAACTTTATTTTCATTTTTTTTTAAGTTTTTTTCCTATTTTCCGAAAAGCGGACACCTCTATATAGCGGACAAATTTCCGGTCCCCAGGAGTGTCCGTTATTGGGAAGTTTCACTGTATTTAGTTGACGATATGACGTTCTAATGGCTATTAAGCTGACAATATGACGAGATAACGACTGCTTAGCTGACAATATGACGAGATAACGACTGCTTAGCTGACAATATGAGCATCAAACGACTATTTAGCTGGCTACATGACGTCCTAATTACTGTTAAGCTAACTTCAAGACGAGGTAATAAGTTTAGCTGACAATATCACGTCCTAATGACTGTTCTACTGGCAATACGAAGCGTCGTATCGTCGTAAACTCTAAACGTCCTAATGACTGTTTAGCTGAGAATATGACGTCCTAATGACTGTTTAGCTGACAATATGATGTCCTAATGACTGTTCAGCTGGCGATATGACGTCCTAATGACTGTTTAGCTGACAACATGACGTCCTAATGACTGTTTAGCTAATAATAATATGAGCATCTAACGACTATTTTGCTGGGCATATGACGTCCTAATGACTTTTCTCCCTATTGTGTGCAAAGAATTTTTTAATTACTGTACGTTAAGAACGAGCGATTAGACTTTGAAGTCGGTTACAAAGGTTTATTAGGGTAATTCTAAAGAAAGGTCGTTACGTAATCTGAAAGAAAGGAATAAAAGAAGGGAGGAAAAAGAAAAGTTGAAGGTCTATCCTCGGGGGCTTTTTTTTCTAGACCGTTTGAAAAACTTGCGGACAAGAAGGACCTGAGCTAATGTAGCGTAAAAACGGCGCAACATCCGAGCCGTAACTAACACCTCTTGTACAAACTAGTGAGAAAAAAAAATTCAAGAAGACGTGCTACGTTTTCTTAAGTCTTGGAGAGCATTTACAGAATTTTAAAATAAATTGTTCGATAAGCTAGCTTTTCTCTAAGCAGATAATTTTAGAAGCGGCTTAAGTTTGGTTAAATTGTCGAAAAGAAGAATTTAATGTATTTGCTCCTTTTTCATTTAACCTCATAATTTTCCGGCCCTCCTCATCTACCTCCTTTTTCTTACCTTTCGTTCCTGAAAACAACCTTTAACTGCATTTTCCTCGATTTTTAGGCCAATTTACTGGATTCTTGGTCGTTTCCTTCAGTTTTTCAACCTTGTTGGTTTTAGGTTTTTTGTTCAATAACCTAGGCGTTGTTTTGAGTGTTTGTAGCAAGTTGCGTTCCGGCCAATGAGGGAATAGCATTGGGAATTAGGGAAAGGTTTAGAGAGTAAAACAGTCCCTTAGGTTCCTAGTTTTGTTTCCTTAAGTCTTAGTGAGCCTATTAATCTTTTGACGCTGGATAGTTTGTTGTGCTTTTTAAAGAATTTTTAAATTGTTTAAATTAATGTAAATGATTTCTGAATGCTTAAAATGGATTCTTGTTATCAGAAGACAATCTTTTTAACGGATATTTCGTCATTTTCTCGCTTTTTAGTCTCATGAACCCCTAATTTATGGGATTTCTGGACGCTTTCCTTTGTTTTTCGACAGAGAAGCACCTTTTTTACCAGGTTTTTGACCATTTGCCTAGTAAACCCTAGGTTTACTTTCGGCCGCTTTTCTCATTTTTGCAACCATGTTTATGTTTAAAGTAGTTTTTCTCAGTTTTTCTGCCAAAAAATATCTCTGGGAGGGAGAGGTAGACATTTTCTCAAAGAGAAACCACCATTTTAATCGAATTTCAGTTTTCTAATTTTTTGGCTGTGAACTACCTCTTTCCCCCTTCAAAAACTAGATCCATTTTTATCGGGTTTTTTGGCGTTTTTCTCGTTCAGCTCAATAAACACCATTTTACTGCGATCTTCTGACATGTAAACACTATTTTTACCGTGTTTTTTTGGCGTTTTCTTCAGTTTTGCGGTAGGTAAAAAAATTTTTTCTGACTGCAGCGTGGAAAAACGTCTTCCCTGGTATGTAAATTTTAAAAATTTAACTTTCTCATTATTCGACATTAAGGTAATCTGGTCGAATTAAGGTGGTGTTACCAAGATTTTCATTAATCCGGAACTATTAATCCAGTTGGTATCGGTTCGGTAATTACAATCTAACGGAGTCGTGTTACTCCCCAAGGTTGGGAGGTTGTCAAGAGCCCTATCGAAATTATACCTATCACTTGTTCAACTAAAATCAATATTCTGTAATTAATTGCGCATCTATTCTGCTTCCGTTCTCCAGCTCGAAAAAAACTTTATTTTTGTATGAATTATGGATCAGCTAAACATAAATATCAAACTGTCAACACAAGCATGACGCTCGTAAACGCATAAACCTTTTTTTCCTCCCCTGCTCGTTTTTTTCCCCTGCATTATTGACGAAGAGTCTCCCCTCGGCTTTTAGCCGACGCTAATTACCAGCTTTTTGCACGTGGAAAACTCTTTTTGAAAATTCAAAAATTGTTTTCAACCACCAACCGAAAAAGTCGGCGCTATTGAATTATTCAAAAGGCTCTGAAGAAGATGAAGAAGTCGCTACAACTTTAATACATGAACCACTTTGTCAGAGCCACTATGAGAATTACATTTACATTATGTACCCTGACTCTTATCTCTCAAAACCCTCACACTTTCCACAAACGGTTTTCCCGAGATTCACAACCGACTTATCACAAAAGAAGAAAACTTACTATTTACAGAAGAAAATCGACATCCAACTTATTTCTAAAAAAATTTTCTAACTTTAATTTATTATTGTTAGCAAAGGACAACCTCATAGTAGAGTCTGCGAATTGATTACCAAGTTATGATAATAGTTCAAGTTTTCCCTATCCGGTTATTACTCCTATTCAATGCCCTTTCCACTAAATTTCAAACTTTTGAAACATTATTAAATGTTTATTACATTTTAATGAAATTAATAGAGAGTTTCAGAGAATAGTAATTTGCCCTTTCCGTATACGACTCACCCAAGGTCATACGGAATCGTTATACTGACTGAGCTGAGTCGTATACGTGAACGACTCACTTCCCGACTCCGAGTAAACGTAAGGTTATATTTTACGAAGGTTATTTTGTTATCTCAAGTTTCGGGTTCGGAAATCAACTAGTTTCTCATCAGATTGGCTTTATTACATTTTAATGAAATTAATAGAGAGTTTCAGAGAATAGTAATTTGCCCTTTCCGTATACGACTCACCCAAGGTCATACGGAATCGATATACTGACTGAGCTGAGTCGTATACGTAAACGACTCACTTCCCAACTCCAAGTGAGGTTATATTTTACGAAGGTTATTTTGTTATCTCAAGTTTCAGGTTCGGAAATCAACTAGTTTCTCAACAGATTGGCTAAAATCGAAGAAGGATATTGATTCCGTACTTTTTGGAAGGATTTACGAAGTTAAATTTAAAAACTATCAAGGAAACCATGCTAAGTGAAAATTGGCGGGAACGTTTTTGGAATAGGTTATTTTTATGTGCTGTTATAGTTAATCAGAAAAACCATGTTCCGACTCATGAATTTCTCTAGTGAGAACATTGTGAACTAACTGATTCGGAATGACTCCCTGAAACTGGGTTAAAAAACCTCTACGATAAGACCTTTCCCGTTTTGTGAGTCGTTTACTGGAAGGGCAAATTACGATTTCCTGAAACTCTCTTTTTCAGGATTGGAAATCAACTATGTAGTTTTTTAAGGTTATACCCAGTTTAAGGGAGTCGTTCCGACTCAGTTAGTTCACAATGATCTCACTAGAGCAAATCCATGAATCGAAACATGGTTTTTCTGATTAACTATAACAGCACATAGAAATTACCTATCCCTAAAACGTTCCCGCCAATTTTCACTTAGCATGGGTACAAAGTTTCCATGATAGTTTTTCAATTTTAACTACGTAAATCCTTCCAAAAAGTACGGAATCAATTTCCTTTTTCGATTTTAGCCAATCTGTTGAGAAACTAGTTGATTTCCGAACCCGAAACTTGAGATTACAAAATAACCTTCGTAAAATATAACCTTACGGTTATTCGGAGTCGGGAAGTGAGTCGCTCACGTATACGACTCAGCTCAATCGGATACGGGAAGGGCAAATTACGATTCCCTGAAACTTTCTATTTTTGGAGGGTTTGGCCCAAGTGTTTGAATCAAAATTTGTGAGGAAGTTATTTCAGGAGTCTTGTAAGAATTCGGAAAAAAAGGGCAGAATTTAATTTAACTTTTTAAGGGAAAAATCTCCTAATTAGTCCCTACGTTAATTAAACAAAAGGAGGAAAAAGGTGGTTTTCCATCCAGTGAAGTAAGTTAAGGCTCCGCAAACAAACCTGAGTGGGCGAAGGGGTTGAAAGATCAAGATTGCCTCAAATACACATTTCTACAACAAGTAATTGTCGACGTGGTCCCGCCTTTCACTCCCTGATCAGATAGGCAGTGCTGTATGCAAATAAGTCTTGATAAGCCTTTTGCTTCATTTAAAAAATAGAAGTTTAAAATAAGTCAAACCAGTAATTAACAAGTTAACGCGGAAAGCTTCACGCGATTCTTTCACACGAGAAGGTCCCCAAAGAAAACTTAGGTTGAACGCAATTTGCGAATTAATCTTGGGAAGACAATTTTTGATTAATAAGTGAGGGGGTATAAATTGTCCGGCGTTGACAGACATTCTAACGCGGATGTGGTAACTCATTAATAGTTGACTGAGTGTTTCAGAGCAACCCCATGAGACTTAACGGGAGAGCCCTTGTAGCAGTTGTGGGGAGGTGGCAGATTGCCCGCTTCTGATCTTCCCCCAATGTCAATATTTATACCGAAAACTAAATCTAGAACAAGAAATCAATCAGAAACGTGTGGATTTGAAGTGAAAAATAACGATCTGAAATGTAGTTCCTAATGATCCTTTCCGGAAGTAATCAACCAATTGTCCAGAATCCGGTAATCAAGACGGAGTTGAACCGTTAGTGGAAGCCGTTTCGAGCCCACACGAGGCGGCAATTTCGGAGGAAATAATTGCGCTAACATCGCCAT
Source organism: Orius insidiosus (assembly GCA_014119065.1). Classification (NCBI taxonomy): domain Eukaryota; kingdom Metazoa; phylum Arthropoda; class Insecta; order Hemiptera; family Anthocoridae; genus Orius; species Orius insidiosus. The sequence continues at coordinate 37,184 of JACGAQ010002294.1, read as the reverse complement.
CCCATGAGAGATCGAACCCTAATCCTAAACAAAACATGGAACGTTTTCAGTGATGACAATTCCATATCTGCTTTTTGCTATGACCCTTTCATTATTTGCTGTGCAGTTCAAACAACAAAACATTTACAATTGCATCATCCTACTCATTAGTCCTCTCCAGTTTTTTGTAAAATAAACATTTTCCCCGCTTTTAAAAAAGTTAAAAAAAAAAGGAAGAATAAATTCAAAATGCGTTATCCTAAAGGGCTGTTTTGGGAGGGTCTCTCCGCCCGGAGCCGACGTGCTTCTTGAAAGCTTTCCCTCATCATAAATTCAAGCAATAAACGAGACCGGTGTTAGCGAGAATTGCTTAATTTTTCAACAATTTCCCAAATGGTAGGCGATTCCATGCGGTCATGTCAAATTAGGCGTTGATCCGAAACAGGGCCTAAGTGCATCCGATTTAACGGACAGATTTATCGACAGAATGACATCTTTAATATCCGGCCGCGGTCACGACGGCAAAACAGTTTCTGCGTCGACGGAAATGTTACTATCGGCTATCGTGATTTATCAACAATGTTTCAACTATCAACCGCTTTTATCTTTTTACACAGATTTCAATGATTCACTTTGCTCATTGGGGGGCTGAAGATGAATAAAATTCGAAATACCGCTAAAAACGCGCGTTTCTTGGGTAAACGGAAAACCTCGAAAACGAGTGGAAAACGCCAAAAATATTTTTTTCTCGACAGATATACTTAGGAAAACAGTTTTTCTTGGCTGGTGGGATGTTAGCAGGCGGATAAAAAGTAGTCTGCCCCTGGGATCGGATTTAATTGCTGTTAAAACAAAAAACTGCAAGGTGGAATTTAGTCTAATCAGTCGGCCATAGGATAATACTCATCCCCGCGAGTCCAATTTTAGAAAAACCCCTCCATTTCTCAGAACTGACATAATTCCGTAATTTATCCTCAAAACTTTTGCTTTTCCTCGTTTTAAAACAGTCGTAACGCACATTTAACGATACCAATAAGACTTTATTAGGCACGCACAACGTGAATTTTCTTATCCACCCCCCCTTTTAAAGCCCTTTTTTATAACGATTTCCGTGTATTTTACCAAGGAAGGAGGTATTTATCATTTTCAGACAGAGGTCGAATGAACGGTCGTCTATATCGATTTACGAAAAATGAGGGTGGTTATAGGAAAGCGGGGGGGGGGGGGAGGCTTCTGGTTATGCTTCAAACGATGGGAGCTAAAGGCAGGGACAAATAGCTATTGGACTTGAGCCACAGGAACCACAAGAACCGACCATAAATCACTTCGAAACTCTTTTATTTAAAACACGTAAATAAGTAAGCTACTGTTCTCATTTGAGCACAACCGGCTTTCGCCATATTGCCACCCGAGCCAACTTGACTCTGTTGAAATTTTTTCAGGAAATAGTTTCAATTAAAAAATCCAAAACAGCCCGGGTATTGAACCCCTTACCCCCGTGATATCCTCACAGATAAGCTTCATTATTATTTTCTTAAAGAAAAATAACGTGATTGCGTGAGCTTTTCTCGGGTTTTTATTCAAAAACTACTTTTTTAGCGAATTTTTGGTCGATGTTTTCGGTTTTCTGTCCAAAAATATCCCTCAACAACCACCAGATTTTTAGGTTTCCTGAACGTTTTCCACATTTAATGTGCCGGAGAGAGAGAAAAAATTGTTTTAGGCGAAAAACACCCTTTTCTACGATTTTTCTTCCCTTTTTATTTTCTCGGTGAGAATTTTAAGGGATTTGGAAGGGTCCCCATTTGCTGACTTCGACCCTACCAAAAACGCTATCTTATGATAAACATTTTATACTAAAAAAAGTACAATAAAATGAAATATCTGTCACTTTTCATATCAAAGTTGTGGAGTATAGATTTTTTTTATTTCTAAAAATGTAGGGTAATTACGTTAGGTTAATTCATGAAAAAAAAAAGGGAAAAAAGCAATTCCAGGGCTTTAGACCTGTTGTGAAAGACAGCATGTTTCAACGTGCAGTCTGACTCCATTTGCATCCGTTTTGCATATTTTTTAAAAAATGGAAACATCCTCTTTTTTCACACCCATAAAATATCTTTTTGTCAATTCTTTTCTCACAGTTTGCTTTTTTTTTCTTTCCTTCTAATATTAAAGAAAAGTAGACAATGAGGCCACTTTCTGTCCATTGGACCGGTAAAATGACAAGGAGTGCAGCCGAAGGGAAGAAAAAAAAAGGGTTTAGAGAAATAAAAGCGGTTTAAGAGAAAAAGAAGAAGTGCCATCTCCCCCTCTTTCGAGTGGCTATTGTTCGCAGGCACATGACTAATAATTGCGTCCACACCTCGATTTTAAAAGCAAAAGAACTTCCGCTTTCTCAAAAAAACATTAAAATTTTACAACTTCAATTCCAGTAATCGTTTAAATAATGAGGCATCATCTTTAATTTCCTTTTTCCCTGTCTTCCTATCTTTTAGCCATTTTACGGGTTCGCGTTAAAGTGACGATGTTTACGATGGATATAAAATAAAGGAAGTCTTTAAAAATTCGACAGCTTTAAGGATTTTTTAAGGGGAAAAGTTTTTTAAGGCTGTAAACAATGAATTTTATTAAATTACTTCGTCAAAGAGTCTTTTTTCTAGATGAGGCAAGGCTTTTTAACTTCTTTAAAGAAGTTATTGTGATACCCTCCACGTCGGGTTTATTGGGAGGGGGTTCAAACCCCGGAGGGTGAAAGCGAATATTTATCTTTACCGATCCCAACTTTGTCTGTAGTGCCGGCCGGCCGTAGCATTTTTTCCGAAGCACTTAACAGTCACAGTTTTCAACCGATTTTCACCACATTTTCACCAAATTTTCTTAAGTCGGTGAACAAGAAACTAACGTGGGCGATTTTTGAATTTCGAAAAAATGGCGGAGATATTCTGTTTGAAATTTAAAAAAAATTCGCTGTGGCCGAACCGTTAATCCGATTTTCACCAAATTTTCACCAATTACTCCTTATATTTTTGACGAATTTTTGGTGTAAAAAAATTGTCACTTTTTAATTATTATTTTTTTTAGTGGGGAGAAATTTCATACTTCTACCCATTACGAGAGGCACATCCGTAGGCCAAAGAGCCCATTATTTCTACCTTGACAGTTGAAAACATTTTCGAAAAAAATAACTTGAAAAATTTCTCAAAAAAAAAAAAAAAACAAACAAACAATCAATCAAAAACAAAGCGCAAATTTAAAAAGAAAACCCGGAAAATTTAAAAAAAAAAAAACTCGGAAAATTAAAAAAAAATCTTAAAATTAAAAAAAATCGGAAAATGTTTCAAAAAAAAAAAGAAAACTTGGAAAAATTTTCGAAAAAAAAAACTTCCTCCTCCCTTTTATTTCCCCTCCCTTATGCTCGTTATACTTTCGTTCCCTTATACTTCCCCCTCTGTAATACTTCCCCTCCCATATACTTCCCCCTCCGTTGTACGTCCCCTCCATTATAATTCCCCCTCCTATATTGTTACTTCTCTTTAAGGAAGTTTTCGTTGGAAGCTCTTCAAATCAGTACTTTTTTTTTAAATAAATTAATAAAGTTGGCATAAAATAAAAAAATGAGGTGTCTTCAAAAACCAATATATTCGCCCACCAATTTTTCATTTCAATGAAAACAGCCTGATTGTCAATAGCTCTAGGTAATATTGCCCTGAGTTTATATGAACATTCCATCCCGAGTATCCAATACATTCCTCAAATTCTGCGTGATTATTTATTTGATGAAGTTTTAACAAGGACATTTTTTTTGGCGTGGAAAAATGACTCTAAAGTAAATGTTTTTGTTTAATCGAAACCCGTAGCTGGGAAGTCTTAATTGAGAAAAAGGTAAATAAATAGGAAACTATGGTCACCCGCGTAAATACGGATGTGATCGAGGGTTCAGAGAGGGAGTTTCGTAATTATATTTCGCCGGAAGAGCAATCGCTTGGGTAAATATTGAGTTTTCCCTAACTCCTGAAATTATTTCCCTTTTTTTCTATCGACCGAAAGAAACACTTTATCCACTCAGGGTGAATTAAGTCGTAGAAACTGAAGGGGGGTTCGAGTGGAATATTGCAATTTAGGCTATTGGCTGATTTTGAAGAGGTGAAAGGCTCATTAAGCAAGGTCTCCGGCGTCCGATAGGCATGAGAGGGTTCTTCAGTACCCGCGACACCACTCGGATGCTAAATGAACTATTCAGATCATGGGGGAGGGCTCCCCAATTAGTTGAATTCCTTCTTAATTAACTTCGTTTTGTCGTAACCAAGAAGGTACGTGAGACAGTTCCAAATTATAAAATTTAATCATTTTTACAACATCCACCGGAATTATTAAACATATGAATAGGAAATTGTGCCTTTTGCACCTGGGAAAAGCGTATGTTAAATCTAGCGGAAACGCTAAGGGAAGATTCTCCCTTTTCGTAATAAATTATTCATTCTTCGCCTCGACATCTTGAACTTTAGATTCATCCACCCCTAATTTAAACCCATGTTCCGATTATCCGTTTTTAACAGTTTCTCCCCTTATAAAGCGATTGTCTCTGGTCTTTCGCTCTAAAACTACCATCATCTGAAAATGTTCAGACATTTTCTAAATTTTATTATAGTGTTTTTAGGCTCTTTTTAACTTATTTTTCATCAGGAAGATTAGAGAAAACGTCCAATACAATATTCCATCACAAAATACCTTAGAAAACTCCTAAAACATCCAGAAAAACTACTAAAAAGTACTGGTTTGAAGAGCTTCCAACGAAAACTTCCTTAGAGAGAAGTATCTATATAGGAGGGGGAAGTATAACGGAGGGGACGTAAAACGTAGTGGGAAGTATATGGGAGGGGAAGTATAACGGAGTGGGAAGTATATGGGAGGGGAAGTATATGGGAGGGGGAAGTATAAGTGAGGGGAAGTGTATGGGAGGGGGAAGTTTAAGTGAGGGGTAGTATAACAGAGCGTGAAGTATAATAGAGGGGGAAGTATAAGGAAACGAAAGTATAAAGGAAGGGGATTTAGTTGGGAGGGAAAGTATAAAGGAGAATTTTCCAAGTTTGTTTTTCCGAAAAATTTTCTAAGTTTTTTTTTTTGAAAAATTTTCCGGGTTTTTCTTTCTTTTTCTTATTTATTATTTTTTTTTTTTTTTGAAAAACTTTTAAGTTCTTTTTTTCGAAAAATTTTTTAAGTGTCAAGGTAGAAATAATGGGCTCTTTGGCCTAGGGATGGGCCTCTCGTAATGGGTAGAAGTACGAAATTTCTCCCTACTAAAAAAAAAATTAATAATTTAAAAAGTCGCAATTTTTTTTACACCAAAAATTCTTAAAAAATATAAGGAGTAATTGGTGAAAATTTGGTGAAAATCCAGGCCGCAGCGAACTTTTTAAAATTTCAAACAGACATATCTCCGCCATTTTTTCGAAATTTAAAAATCGCCCTCGTTACATTCTTCTTCACCGGCTAAAGAAATTTTGGTGAAAATTTGGTGAAAATTGGATGAAAAGTGTGGCCGTAAAGTGTTCCGGAAAAAAATGCTACGGACGGCACCACAGACAAAGTTGAGATCGGTAAAGATCAATATTCTGGAAGACACTTCCCCAAAAACCCGACGTCGAGGGTATCGCAATAACTTCTTTAAGGAAGTTGATATGTACTATGAAATTGTACACTCCGGAAAGAAAAATTGAGAAAACGATCAAAACGAGATCAAATTTCAAGTTGATTTGACTACTCATACGTCCATTTTTGACAACTTTAAAAAATGTCAAATTTTATCGTTTTTCGCGCTAAAATCCGTTAAAATCGACCTAAGAGACTCGTTTTTTTTAATTCCGCTTATTTTCGTCCAAAGATTCCAATTATCACAAATTCAAGCATCATCGCATTTTGTCATCGCTAACGGCCTTTTTTCAAGTTGTATCCCAAATCTCTTCAGAAATGAAAATTAGCGATTTTTTAACGAACTTTTTCTTTCGGACCATAAATTTTTGATAGAGCTACAGCGTCTTTTGTAGTTGTGCATCAAAATTTTTCGTTGTTTTTCTCGGATTTTCGGCCCTTTTTTCCAGCACAGAAAACTCTTTATTAATTTTTAGGTACTTTTCTTCAGTATTTTAACGCAAAGACTCTCTTTTATAGCGGTTTTTAACTATTCCAACTATACAACATAAAAAGGAACGAATGAATTGTACGGACTTGCAGTTTTAATTAGTTTCTCTCCTTTACTTCCACATTGTGCACCAAATTAAGACTTTAATTTATTCGAAATTGAATACAGTTCTTAATTAAGGTTTTTTTAGCATGAATAGTTTTTTGAAAAAGGGGTCAAGGTAGTAAATAATTTGGGTTCTGTTCGGATTTATTTTTTGAAAAGGAAAATAAATTTCTTTAAAGGAAGCCGAGGCGATAACTAAGCCCTCCGAGTGTAAAGGTGAAACAGGAGAGTCATTAATTTAGATTAAGGAAGTTAGCCTCAAGTCTAATGTACTCCAGCGGTCAGCTAACTCGATAGACTTCATCCAGCTTGAATAATTACATCAGGAAGACATTTTTTTCCTAACACCCCCTATCTCAAACCTTCCCCAACGGAAAGGCCATTATGCAGCGTTCAAATCGAAATTCCATTCACGTTAAAGAAGATTAAATTCATAATGCCACAACCTTGTCAACCTGTATTAAACAGGTAAATATGAAGTTTCACAATCTTTCGACATTTTAATTAAAAATTAAATTAATTTTACAACAAAAATTTCCACGTCGTAAGTTAAGAATAAATATTTCATGTGGTGCTAAAATCAGATTAACGTTGGTGAGCCAATCGGTAAAGGAGGCTAGTTTATGTTTCGGCTTTATTGGTATCCCGAAGTAATGTACAGGAAAACACTATTTTCTATCCCTTTTCTCCAATCACGCTGGTAAAATACCCTTTTTGACGGCCACAAGAGGATAAAAAAAGGTTTTTTTTCCTGATCAAATAGTAATCTTGAAAAATGCTGGGAAAAAAATGAGACTATTGAGTTAAAACAATTTTTTTTACGATAATATAAAAATGTTTTGATATGTAATGGGGACGTGGGAGTCTCTGAGGTAATAGGTATCTTTCTTGGCGTAACGTCGAGAGATAAGAAATAAGCGAAGTTCCCTCCTGGGATGTCTTTTTTTCTAACTTAAAACTGCATTTTATCATCATATTATGAAATTGCTTGTTTAAAATAAAAACGGACTTTTTATTTCGCCGTCAATTTTTAGAACATGTGAAATTATTATAAATGAAATTGAAGTTTGAATGGGGGTTTTGAGAAGAGTGAAATGAAACTCATAAAACAAAAGGAGCTCTCATAAAACTTGTACGTTGTAATTGCCAGGACAACTTTTCGTTTTCTCATCCTCCCCTTATTTTTCGAGTGGGTAACTTTTTTTTTGGAGAGGGGGGCTAAAAATGTCTTTTGTGTTGCTTTTATATTTTCTGTCAAGCGATTTGTCGTAACACCAGGCGTAAGTATCAAAAAAAATTACTGTTTTGACGTGTATTTTTTTATCCCTCATCTTAAAATAAAAGAAACACTCTTTTTGATTAGATTCAAAGGCGATGTACTGGCGTAGTTCCCATGTGGGAAAACAAAAAAAATATTCTTGGGAGTTTTTCTCAGTTAATAGTGTAAAAAACACCTCTTTTAACTTCCTTAAAGAAGTTATTGTGATACCCTCCACGTCGGGTTTTTGGGGAAGGCCCGGAGGGTCAATTCGAATATTGATCTTTACCGATCTCAATTTTGTCTGTGGGTCCGGCCGGCCGTCCGTAGCATTTTTTTCCGGAACGCTATACGGCCACAGTTTTCATCCGATTTTCACCAAATTTTCACACAAATTCCTTTAGCCGGTGAAGAAGAATGTAACAAGGGCGATTTTTGAATTTCGAAAAAATGGCGGAGATTTGTCTGTTTGAAATTTTAAAAAATTCGCTGCGGCCGAACCTTTGGTCCGATTTTCACCAAATATTCACCAACTACTCCTTATATTTTTTGCGAATTTTTGGTGTAAAAAAATTGACACTTTTTAATTATTATTTTTTTAGTAGGGAGAAATTTCGTACTTCTACCCGTTAAGAGAAGCACATCCGTAGGCCAAAAAGCCCATTATTTCTACCTTTACCCTTGAAAAAAATTTCGAAAATAGAACTTAAAAAATTTTCCAACAAAAAACCAAATTTAGAAAAGAAAACTCTGAAAATAAACAAATAAACTCGGAAAATAAACAAATAAACTTATAAAATTTCTTGAAAAAACTTAGAAAATCTTTCAAAAAAACAAACTTGGAAAGTTTTTCGAAAAAAAAAGAAAACTTGGAAATTTTTCGAAATAAAAACAAAAAAACTTCCCCCTCTTTTATACTTCCCCTTTCTTATACTTCCCCTCCTTTATACTTTCGTCCCCTTATACTTCCCCCTCCGTTATACTTTCCCTGACTTATACTTCCCCCTCCGTTGTACATCCCCTCCGTTATACTTCCCCCTCCTATATTGTTACTTCTCTTTAAGGAAGTTTTCGTTGGAAGCTCTTCAAACAAATACCTACTTTAAGTTGTTTTATCGATTTTTTTCGTACAACCTGATTTTAAGGGGTTCTTTCAGACGGAGAATTTCCTTCTTTCCGAACTTGTTGGAGTTTTCCCAGAAATCCACAATTTTATTATTTTTGTGGACCACCCAGTCACAGAAAAAACGCTCGATTTCCCGGACTTTAGGGTGCTGTTCTCAATTTTATTGTTTAGCCCAAAAACAACATTTTTACCATTTTTTCAGGAGTATTGATCAAAAGCGTCGTGAATACCACTGAAAAGGGTATTTTATGGCCGATAAATCAGAAAAACTATCAAAAATTTCGGAAAACTGGGGTTTTTCAGATGAAATAAGGAAAACAACTTAAATTTTTTAGCCGAGAAAAGGGAAATAACTAAAAATTTGGTATATAATATTGGTACTTATATAATAATTTGGTCAAATTGAGAAACTTCGAACTTTTTAAATAAATTTTATTTTCTAGCATTAAATAACCGTTAACATAAATAAATCAATTAGTTTAGAAATTGGTCAGTGATTCATGTAAAAAAGTAGTCGAGTACGGTCAAACTTGAATTTTATTTCCTTTATATAAAAAAAAAAAAACTCGAGATAACAAGTCGTTAGCCACTAATGAGTGAAGCCTCTCAGACCCTCTTACGATGATAAATAACGAGTGGTTATCCGTAGATGTCCCGTTTTGAGCTACGTGGTTTAAAAATTGTAAATACATTTTCGATCCCAACATGGTAAACTTCCAATTACGCAATATGGACGGGGTAGGGTGGTATTGAAGTCGTGCGGAATTATTGCCTTGTAACCCCCATTAAAATCCCACGTCCACCAAGGATAGGGCGATACAATACTCTAATTCCTAGGGGCTTAAACAACATCGATAATTGACACTGGAAGGATTAAATCCGAACCGTTAAACCTTTCGTCGATAGTCGATACCAACGTAATAAGTTTTTTATTTACTCAATTTATTAGTTTATTATTTTTATGGCTATGGAAAAGCAGATTATGTAGTACTTTTACAATTATTAGAAATTTTATTTTTCTTCCTCAGGAAAAGTAGAAAACCACAAAAGATCGAAAATTGGCGTCGTAAACGAAAGTACTGGTTTGAAGAGCTTCCAACGAATACCTACTTCCTTAAAGAAAAGTAGCAATATAGGAGGGGGAAGTATAACGGAGGGACAAAAATAACGGAGGGGACAAATAACGGAGGGGGAAGTATAAGTCAGGGGAAGGATAACAGAGGGGGAAGTATAACGAAGGGAGGGAAGGTATAAAGGAGGGGAGAGTATAAGGGAGGGGAAGTATAAGCGAGGGGAAGTTTTTTTTTTTTTTTGAAAAATTTTCCAAGTTTTTATTTTTTATTTTATTTTTTTTTTTTTTTGAAAAATTTTCCAAGTTTTCATATTTTTTTTCGAAAAATTTTCCAAGTTTACTTTATTTTCGAAAAATTTTCCGGGTTTTCTTTTTTAAATTTGCGCTTTTTTTTTTAAAAATGTTTTAAGTTCTATTTTTCGAAAAATTTTTTAGGTGTCAAGGTAGAAATAATGGGCTCTTTGGCCTACGGATGTGCCTCTCGTAATGGGTAGAAGTATGAAATTTCTCCCTACTAAAAAAAATAATAATTAAAAAGTGGCAATTTTTTTACACCAAAAATATAAGGGGTAATTGGTGAAAATTTGATGAAAATCGAACTAACGGTTCGGCCGCAGCGAATTTTTTAAAATTTCAAACAGATATATCTCCGCCATTTTTTCGAAATTCAAAAATCGCCCTCTTTACATTCTTCTTCGCCGGCTAAAGAAATTTGTGTTAAAATTTGGTGAAAATCGGACGAAAACTGTGGCCGTAAAGTGTTCCGGAAAAAAATGCTACGGACGGACGGCCGGCACCACAGACAAGTTGAGATCGGTATTGATCCGTATTCGAATTGACCCTCCGGGGTCTGGAAGACCCTTCCCCAAAAACCCGACGTAGGGATCACAATAACTTCTTTAAGGAAGTTAAAAGTAAATTAGTATTCGGCCGAGCGTAAGTTTAACCATTTGACAGGGGTGAGTCGAAGACCTGATTTTTTTTATTAAATCGTGATACTCTAAAATTCGTGCTAAGGGTCGTAAACTACAACAAAACGTTGCCAAATTATTTCACATGCTATATATCAAGCTGAAAGAGTTAGCACTTGTTCATGGTATGTCTGTTCCAAACTGAAATACGATCTCCTCCCTCTCTAACCTAGCGTGAAACTCTAAAGAGGGCGATGGTGATGGAGATTACGGGGGAAGGAAGGGGAGAGAAAGGTAGAAGGTAGAGTAGAAACGTCGTGGATTTAACCTTTGAACAGGAGAGTAAATATAAATCAAACAGAACTGAGAGGGAGCGCAATCGACTGAGAATTGAAGAACAGGTTTCCAGAATAAGTCAACGTTCCCTAATGTTCAAAAATAAAATTGTTTAAACCTATTGATATCTTTAAACCTCATAAAAAAGAAAAGAAATTCTTCTAGTAATCATAATTTATTTTTTATAAGTGTCGAAAACTCAAAAGTTTAAGCAAAATTAATGAAAAAACCAAGCTATTCACATGATATACGTAAAATTAATCATTTTTTCTACATGTTTAATATTTAGCGGAATAATAGTGATAAATGTTTTATTTATAAACGTTGAATACTCGGGTGGAGTATGAAATGAAATAATTTCCGGATCGCATTGAGGGGAAAAGGGCCGCAACTTTCGCATAAACGGGAATCCGGCCAACTATTTTTTCGCTTCCCCAACAGTTTTGAGGAAGAGGCAGAGGAAAAAAAAATTCGTTTAAAACTCGTTTATTAAATTAAATTCTTGGTTGTTAATAAATTGAAATTTTTTTGAAATGTAATTTTTTTTTTATTCAGAAAATAACGCAACCTGTTTAACCTTGTCCGTCCGCAGCATATTTTCCGGAACACTTTACGGCCACAGTTTTCAACCGATTTTCATCAAGTTTTCTTTAAGAAACTAACGAGGGGGATTTTTCACTTTCGAAAAAATGGTGGAGATATGTCTGTTTGAAATTTTAAAAAATTCGCTGCGGCCGAACCGTTGGTCCGATTTTCACCAAATTTTCACCAATTACTCCTTATATTTTTGACGAATTTTTGGTGTAAAAAAATTGCCACTTTTTAATAATAATTTTTTTAACTACCTTAAAGAAGTTATTTTAGTAGGGAGAAATTTCTTACTTCTACCCATTACGGGAGGCACATCCCTAAGCCAAACATCCCATTATTTCTACCTTGAAACTTGAAAAAATTTTCGAAAAAAAAACTTAGCAAATTTTTTAGGAAAAAAAGCGCAAAAAAAAAGAAAACCCCGGAAAATTTTTCGAAAAAAAAAACTCGGAAAAAAACTTCCCCCTCCGTTTTACTTCCCCTCCCATATACTTCCCCCCGTTGTACCTCCCCTACGTTATACATCCCCCTCCTATATTGTCACTTCTCTTTAAGGAAGATTTCGTTGGAAGCTCTTCAAACCAGTACTTTTAGCAGCGGTGGTGGAAAACAAATTCTCGGATATTCCTAGGTCCTTCGGCCAGGAATCATCTTTTTAGTGTGTTTTCTAAGGGTTTATTCTCTACCAAAAATGCAACCACTTTATTTTCGGGTGTTTTCTACGGTGTTTTGCCAATAAACACCTTGAAAATTCTCTAGGTGTTTTCTATACAGGGTGCACCCTTTTCAAAAGTCTTTTAGCCGCGACATCCGCCTTTAGAACACAGATATGTATAGAAAATTAGCTTCAAAGTATGAGGAAATTTAGGTACTCAATGTGTCGTCGACATTTGTAGTACTCTAGTAAAGTCAAGGATCTTAGCGCTACCTTGGTTGCGGTTTCGTCGGTTTTGGATGTTGAGACTGGGTGAGAATTCATTAGCAACGGTTTCCCTCCGGCTCCACTTCATCCCCGCTCCTTCACTTTTCTAATTAGAAAACTGAAACCGTCTGTTTGTTCTCAAAATATTAACCATATCTTATATTAAAATCTAAAACACCTCAATTTTATATATTTTCTATAATCCATCAAATGGTTTACGGTGAATTGTTGAAAAAATTTTTTGTGGGTGTCCGGTTAATCTGCTCATTGTATACTTCTGAGTGGACCTCATTTTTCACAACTTATGACGAGCTTTTGTGTCCGGACAGGCGCCTGTAGTGGGTGGAAGAATTAAAGGATCCGCAGGTGAAAACAGCAATATGCAAATGAAGCGCCACAATGGAAAGCTTGATTTCAAAAGTCGACCCCTTCTCCCTTTTTTTTCTACCCTAAAAAAGTAATAAATTTCATCAGCTTCTTTAACCTTTTCACCCCCTCCGCTCCTATGCTTTTTTTTTTAATTTTCAAGAGTCCAGTAAAAATGCTGGAAACAATAAAATTCATCAAATCCTTTCGGAATTGTAACCTTTTTTAAATTCGGGACTGAAGAAGAGCAATAAAGATAATTAGTTTTTCTAACACCCTTTTGTTTAAACAAAAAGAAGTCGTTATACATTTTTTCCGACAATTCCAATAAAAATCATGACAGAAAGTCTTAATTCTCGATGCCACCAGGAGTCTTGCTTGCGAAGAAAGAGTACTTGTTTGAAGAGGTTTCAACGAAAACTTCCTTAAAGAGAAGTAACAATATAGGAGGGGGAAGTATGTGGGAGGGGAAGTATAACAGAGGGGGAAGTATAACGAAGGATACACTTCCTCCTTCGGGACCGAAAGTATAACGAAGGGAGGGAAAGTATAAAGGAGGGGGAAGTATAAGGGAGGGGAAGTATAAGGGAGGGGAAGTATAAGGGAGGGGAAGTATAAGGAAGAGGAAGTATAAGGAAGAGGAAGTATAAGGAAGGGGGAATTTTTTTTTTTTTTTTTCGAAAAATTTTCCAACAGAGAAAGTTGAGATCGGTAAAGATCAATATTCGATTTGACCCTCCGTGGTCTGGAAGACCCTTCCCAAAAAACCTGACGTCGAGGGTATCACAATAACTTGCTTATGGAAGTTGAAAAACGCGGAAGATTTTGAAGTTTTTATTAAGCATGTGTTTAGTTTTTAGAAATTTTCTTTCATTTCATTTGAGAAATTATTGAGAGTATTTGGTTTTTGTATAGTTCGATGTTTCTTTTGAGGATGTTTTTTCTTGGGCCGAGGATTCTTTCGAAGTCTCTTATGTCGAGAAAAGCGGTTACGACTTCGTCCATAGCGATAGCGGTGGCCGCTCTTGGTTGGTCGGCTACTAAAGAAAGTTCTCCGAAGTATCCACCATTTTTGATTATAGCGATATCGACCTTTTTACCTTTGATCATCTTTTGAATGGCGACGCGTCCAGAAATGACGAAAAACATTCCGTCGCCGTTTTCATTTTCGCGGACGATGATATCACCAGGTGCGTAGCGTAAGGTCATTAAAGACTCTGCAAGTTCGTTTCTTTCTTCCGCATTCAAAGATTTGAGGAGAGGGACTTCTTCAACCAAGTTTTCAAACATTTTTTGCTTCAGTGAACTATTCTCTATGACGATCTGGGTAAAAATTTCTTTTGACAGCTTCCAGAGGACACCGTCTGACATTGCAGTCACTGTCGCCTTTCGCGGCGTTCTATACAGAAGAGACAATTCGCCGAAGAATCCGGAGTCTTCGTATGTCTTAAAGATCCTGGTTTCTCCACTTCTGGTCATTTTCGCTTCATATTTTCCTGATTCGATAACATACATGCAGTCACCGGTTTCCCCTTGTTTGATGACGACTTCACCGCTTTGGACTTTACGTTTTTTGACAGAGTCTAATATAATTTTAATGTCGTCTTCTTCTAAAGGTTTAAAAGCTCCAATTTTCATAATGGTCTCACGAATTTTGGCTCTCTGCTCTGTCGATTTCGCGTATTTCGGAAACCTTTTCCCATCGCTTTCTTCATCTCGAGAAGATAATCCGGGATGACGTGGTCTGACTTTTCCTTTCTGGACGTTCTCTTTATTCACCAGATTTATCGCCCCTGGCGTTTCTTTCATTTCATGAAAATAAGCTAAGCCGAATTCCAAAAAGTTCGCAGGTTTTTGGACTATGTAGCAAAGAAGGAAATTCCTCAGCTCGTAGCGTAGAATGTATAAATAAGGGTTGCCTAAAATGTAATTTTCCCATTCGTGACGCTTCTGAGCTCTATGAAGGAAGAAACTACAGCGGCCGACGACTTTTTCGAAGCTTTTCACGTCGAGATATAAAACTCTTAAATCACCTTTTGAGAATCCGGTAAAAACGCTCGGCTTGTAGCAAATTAAGGAAAGGATATCAGTGTGATCGCCGGCTTTTAATGTCATTTTGTTAGTAAATATGACCTCTTTGGGAGAAATCTTTTCCGATAGTGTCATCTTAATTTCGCCTTCTTCGACTATCAGGATACCGCAGATTTCGTCACCCGAACGGAAGATCATTTGCCCATCAGGAAACTCAATACGGACCAATTTTTCAGTCAATTCATTCAATTCTTTTTCCGTCAGATACTTGAATATTTTGACTTTCGCCATCATTTTTTTGGCCTCTTCATACATACTTTCGTCCAAATAAATCCCACGTCCAGAAAAAATGCATGTTTCAAACGATTTTCTGATAGCAGCATTCTTTTTCAACGTAGGTGAAGAACGTTTCGATGCTTCCAAACGCTTAAGTTCTTTCCCCTTCGCCTCTGCCTGTTTCTTAAGGAAGAACTGAATCCCGAAATCCGCAGTACTTAAAGGAGTTTCTTTAAGATACGAAATTGAAAATTCGACGAGAAGAACGCAGACTTCGTCCGGTACTTGGTACTTCTGTAACGTCGCCGCTAAACGTTTATCCATACTCCATGAGCTGCATACAATACATCAAATTATTCATTTTCATTATTTTAAATGCCGAAATGCTAATGAAGGACATCGAATTTCGAAACATCGATGACATTTGCTCATTTTAAGAAGCCACAAAGAAACCAAATAATTTAAAATTTTTCATGTATCATGTCTCTCTTATCAAAAACATCTGCTGGGAAAAAATAATTCATAACTTTTAAAATTACTGGTTTGAAGAGCTTCCAAAGAAAACTTCCTTAAAGAGAAGTAACAATATAGGAGGGGGAAGTATAAGGGAGGGGGAAGTATAAAGGAGGGGGAAGTATAACAGAGGGGAAGTATAAGTCAGGGGAAGTCGGTCTGTTGTGCCGGCCGGCCTTAGCATATTTTCCGGAACACTTTACGGCCACAGTTTTGAACCGATTTTCAACTAATTTTCATAAAATCTCCTTAGTCGGAGAACAATAATGTGACGAGGGCGATTTTTTGATTTCGAAAAAATTTCTGTTTGAAATTTTAAAAAATTCTCGGCGGCCCAACCGTTGTAACGCGTTAGTACGATTTTCACCTCACCAAAAACTCCTTGTATTTTTTTAAGAATTTTTGGTGTAAAAAAATTGCCACTTTTCAATTACTATTTTTTTAGTAGAGAGAAATTTCATACTTCTACCCATTATGAGAGGCACATCCGTAGGCCAAAGAGCCCATTATTTCTACCTTGACACTTAAAAAAATTTTTGGAAAAAAAAGGAACTTAAAAATTTAAAAAAAAATTCGGAAATTTTTCGAAAAAAAAATACGGAAAATAAAAAAAATCGGAAAATTATTTTAAAAACGTGAAAAATTTCTTGAAAAAAAAAAACTTGGAAAATTTTTCGAAAAAAAATTTCCCCCTCTGTTATACTTCCCCTCCGTTATACATCCCCTCCCTTATACTTCCCCCTCCGTTATACTTCCCCCTCCTAAATTGTTACTTCTCTTTAAGGAAGTTTTCGTTGGAAGCTCTTCAAACCAATACTTTTTTCTGCATTTCCAGAGCATCCCCATCTAGAAAAAAGTTTTTTTCCTCCCTTCGTTATCCACCGTCCAAGCTAATTTGATTAAGAAGACCATCAATCTTCATTTTTATTTTTTCCATTTCAATCCAATATTTTGACCATTTTTTAAAATCTATCGTATTTAAATGCATCGTTCATCCTTCTATCTCATAATTTTCTGATGTTAACAAATTAAGAGGAGATGAAAAAAAAATTTTTTTTCCTTTTTTATCCGAGTTTGAAAAGTTCCAGAGCGTAATTACATTGTTGAACGAGTTGAACACTCACTTTCCTCAGTAATTTCGTGAAAAGGTAGTGCGCGAAGTCCGTTGGGGTAACAAGGGCGCCAAGTTGTGAACCAAACAATGAGCAACCTCAGCCTCCCTTCCCGCCTCTCTTTTGCGACAACGCACTCCCTTGTTTTAGGCACCGTTCCAGCCCATTTTTAACGACTTGAATCTTTTTTACATCCCTAAGGCGACTTCCCCTACATTCTTTTCAAGTATTATTCTTTTGGTTATTTTAATGAGAAAATACACCATAATTTGTGGTTTTTGAGCAAGAAAATTTTTATTTGTTCAAAATAACGAAAATTAGTTTATCAACTTCTAATGAATTTTTAAGAAGTTAAAAACGTGTCTTCATATCCTTAAATTCGTAAAACTTGATATTTTAGAATGGCGGTTTAATCCCTTTTACCCCAGACAACGCAAGTTATGCTAATCACGAGAGCCCAAATCGTGAACAATAGAAGTTAACTGGAGAGAGGAAGTTAATTTTATCCTCCGAACCCTTCCCTTATATTTATACGTTAATCCCTTTTAATATAAAATTATTTCACAATTTCAAGCGAGAAAGGCGAGATCCCAGACCAAAGTACCTACTTGCTCCGACCCTGTTTTTAGATTAGTCCAATAGGCGCTTCTTCTTTAACCTTTTGTTAAGCTCTTTAAAATACGATTAGGAGCAGGAGATTCATGAAAAGAATTAAAACCGAGGTTTTCTTTATTATAGGCCCCCTTTTTTCCGGCTCTTGACTTAATACCGTATTTAACACGATTATAAAAAGGCGTGTTCTCGGCATGAAAGAGACAGAAAAATCATCAAATCCTCTGAACCCTAAGCATAATCCGAGATTTTTTTTCTAAATTAAATTAATTTTTAAATTAAATATTAAGCTATAAATTCGCCAAAAACTTGGCTGTGACGTCGAAAACGCCCATTAGGATATTTTTTGAGCTAAATACGTAGAAAATTCTACAGGGTATCACAATAAATTTCTTTTTGAGGAAGTTTCTTGACAAAAGGGTGAGGAAAAAGGCCCCAAATACCGATAAAAAGGGGCATTTCTGGGACACAAGCTAGTGGAAAACGCCCAAAATAGCGGTAAAATTGCGCTCCAAACATTAAAAAAATTTTTTTTTTGAAATTCACAAAACGATTGTAGGAAATAGTCCGAAAATTTGCTGAAAAGGGTTTTTTTCGGCAGAAAGACGGAAAAAAAGTTCTAGTTTGAAGACCTTCCAACGAAAACTTCCTTAAAGAGAAGGAAAAATATAGGAGGGGAAGTATAACGTAGGGGGAAGTATAATGAAGTATGAAGTATAATGAAAGGGAAGTATAACAAAGGTGGAAGTGTAAGGGAGGGGTAAGTATAAAGGAGGGGAAGTATAAGGGAGGGGTAAGTATAAAGGAGGGGAAGTATAATGGAGGGGAAGCATAACGGAGGGGGAAGTATAACGGAGAGTTAAGTATTACGGAGAGGGAAGTATAAGGGAGAGGAAGTATAGATGAGGGGGAAGTATAACGGAGAGGGAAGTATATAAGGGAGGGAAAGTACTACGGAGAGGGAAGTTTTTTGTTTATTTTTTTCAAAAAATTTGCAAAGTTTTTTTTAAGAACCTATCAAGGTAGAAATAATGGGATTTTAGCCCAAGGGAGGACCCCCTTGTAACGCGGGGAAGTATGGATTTCTCCCTACAAAAATGATAATTAATGTAAAAAATGAAACTTTTTTTTTACACCGAAAATTCTTAAAAATATAAGGAGTGATTGGTGAAAATAAAAATTTGATGAAAATCGGCCCGACGGTACGGCCGCAGCGAATTTTTAAAATTTCAAACAGACATATATAATTTTGTTAGTCCATCAAATGACTACAAAACGATTGTACTGTAAAGTGAAATCGAAATTTATAGTCACTTCTAGTTCTTAACTTTCTACTATAATGAATTTTGAATTAAAACAGATGTTAGCCAAAAAGAACCAAAAACCTAATTTCAAATTACAGGATCCTCTGTTCTTACATTTTCTATATCCGACAGCTGTTCTTCTTCCAAATAAAATTCTTTAAAAACAAAATTTAAGTCCTCATCCAAATATACCGAAATAATTTCATTTTTTAAGGTCAAAGCCAAATTCCGATACTGACCACTCTTGACCAATGATCTCAGGGCATTTTGTACCGCCCTAATAGTCAGCAACTCCGAATGATGTTCAGCCAAAGACTGAAATTCTGCCGGAAATACAAAATTTCTACACCCAACCTTACTTATCTTCGTTATTATCAGATCTTCCTCTGAATTTTCAATATGAACAATCACCTTCACTGATGTAACCATCTTGATACCAATGTCGAAGCAGAAAATTTCGATTTATAATTTTGTTAGTCCATCAAATGACTACAAAACGATTGTACTGTAAAGTGAAATCGAAATTTATAGTCACTTCTAGTTCTTAACTTTCTACTATAATGAATTTTGAATTAAAACAGATGTTAGCCAAAAAGAACCAAAAACCTAATTTCAAATTACAGGATCCTCTGTTCTTACATTTTCTATATCCGACAGCTGTTCTTCTTCCAAATAAAATTCTTTAAAAACAAAATTTAAGTCCTCATCCAAATATACCGAAATAATTTCATTTTTTAAGGTCAAAGCCAAATTCCGATACTGACCACTCTTGACCAATGATCTCAGGGCATTTTGTACCGCCCTAATAGTCAGCAACTCCGAATGATGTTCAGCCAAAGACTGAAATTCTGCCGGAAATACAAAATTTCTACACCCAACCTTACTTATCTTCGTTATTATCAGATCTTCCTCTGAATTTTCAATATGAACAATCACCTTCACTGATGTAACCATCTTGATACCAATGTCGAAGCAGAAAATTTCGATTTATAATTTTGTTAGTCCATCAAATGACTACAAAACGATTGTACTGTAAAGTGAAATCGAAATTTATAGTCACTTCTAGTTCTTAACTTTCTACTATAATGAATTTTGAATTAAAACAGATGTTAGCCGAAAAGAACCAAAAACCTAATTTCAAATTACACATATCTCCGCCATTTTTTCGAAATTCAAAAATCGCCCTAGTTAATTTCTTTTCACCAACTAAAGAAAATTTGGTGAAAATCTGGTAAAAGTCGGTTTAAAAATTTGGCCTTAAAGTGTTCCGGAAAAAAAGACGGCCGGCCGGCACTACAGACAAACTTGAGGTCGGTAAAGATCAATATTCGAGTACCTCCGGGGTCTAGAAGACCCTTACCCAAATACCCGACGAGGAGGGTATCACAATAATTTCTTTAAGGAAGTTAAAAATTTAAAATCAAATTGAGAATCGAACTCCGTCTCTGTAAATTTTAAATTAAATCAAACGAAAAATAGCATTAAAATATATTTACATAAATATTTTATATTTTTTAAGCAACTTTACATCAAAGGAAAATGTTCTTTTTTTTTGTTCACTCAATAGACGGAAATTTTGAAATAAATTAAAATCCTTTGTCGGGGGGATGAACTTTGAAGGGAGCATGAAAAGGATTAATTTCAAATCTAGGCACGGCTTTAAATTAAATTTCTAGATATTGTACGGTACACCACTCATTCCACCCGAAAGAATTTTCACGAGAGGAAGTTTTTTTAAAAAAAATTCTTATTTTTAATTCTGGTTTTTATTTATTACGTAAAATATTACCTGTCAACTCTCAGGGGAGATGTTTTCGATGTCGCCCTGAGGTTACAGGATCGAAAGTTTGTGAAGTTTAAAGTTTGGAACTTCGGTTTTGAAAGAGGAGATCCGCGGTGTGCAAAGCTTTTAAAGAGTTCTTTCAAAGGACATTTTGCTCATTATATCTAATTTTGTTATCTGAAAGATAGCGATTTTCAGAAGAAAATAAGTCTTTGTGAAGAACTATCAATTAGGACGAAGTAATTCTTTCACTATACAAAGAGGAAACTGTTAAAAGGAGACAAGCGATGTGTTCGGACTAATGGAAAACGGGAGTTTCAAGTGGAAAAAGGATTCGAAGTGACCGCAACATCGACTCCGCATCCATAAATCGAACCTTTATCTTTCGAAAACGTCAGCCTCCACAAAAGGCAGTGAAGTAAAAAAAAGAACTCGCTATTTATTTTAAGGTAATTTTTAAAAATCACCACTTTGATAGGATCAAAGGTTTGTCGAGACATGTCAAACGTTATTTCGCTTTCGATGAGCCAATAACGGAAAAGTAACCCGATTAAACGGGGCTCGATTTTCAAATCCATTCTGCCCCTGTTAAAAAAACTGCAAAAAATGAAAGATCTGAAATGAAGCTAGAATATTTCAAGCAAATTGTCACAAAATGAACTTTAAATCCAATTAGAACTTGGGCTAAAAATAGGGAAAAACCTAATTTTGTTTTAAATATTAGAAATGAAGGTAAATTTCATTGTTTTCATAGCAAAACGAAAGAAAATGAAGGTTAAACAGGGCTTTTTATTTCAAGAGAGGCCCTTATTTTTACTATTTTCGCCCTTTTCTTAGATTTTTGGCCAAAAGACACCATTTTTTCCGTTTGGCCGTGTTTTCAAGCGTTTTATCAATTTTTTTGATTAAAAAAAATTTAATCCGATTTTAGATAGGAAGTTCTTCAATATTTTTGGCCAAAAAACTCTAGATTTTTGGGCTCCCAAAATTTACTGGGTTTCCCGGAATATTTAAAAAGGGATCAATTTTATTTCTAGAGAAGCCCTTATTTTTACTATTTTTGGCGGCCCTTTTCTTAGATATTAGTCCAAAAGACACCATTTTTTCCGTCTGGCCGTGATTTCTAGCTTTTTTAAATTTTTTGGTTAAAAAAAATTTAATCCGATTTTAGATGGAAGTTCTTCAATATTTTTGGTCAACAAAACTCTTGATTTTTGGCTTTTTTGGTTCCCAAATTTACTGGGTTTCCCGGAATTCTTAAGAAGGGCTCAATTTAATTTCAAGAGAAGCCCTTATTTTTACTTTTTGGCGGCCCTTTTCTTAGGTTTTTGGCCAAAAGACACCATTTATCCGTTTGGCCGTGTTTTTAGCGTTTATGAATTTTTTGGTTAAAAAATTTAATCCGATTTTAGATAGGAAGTTCTTCAATATTTTGGCCAAAAAACTCTTGAATTTTGGATTTTTTGGCTCCCAAAATTTACTGGGTTTCCCGGAATTTTTAAGAAGGGCTCAATTTAATTTCAAGAGAAGCCCTTATTTTTACTATATTTGGCGGCCCTTTTCTTAGGTTTTTGGCCAAAAGACACCATTTTATCCATTTGGCCGTGTTTTTAGCGTTTCGTCAATTTTTGGTTAAAAAAAAAAATTTAATCCGATTTTTGATAGGAAGTTCTTCAATATTTTTGGCCAAAAAAACTTCTTGATTTTTGACTTTTTATTTATTTCATTTTACCGGATTTCGGGCCCTCTCTACCTGATTTTTGGACGTTCTCTTTGGCTTTCTTGGCTCCCAAAAACTGACTTTTCCGAAATTTTCCTTCTGGCAGCTGGATTTATTAATTTTTATTAGGTACTTAACTCTTGTGATCAAAATTGATGAAGGAAAAAAAGCCCCTTCTTAGTTTGTTCAATTTATGTTTATGAGCGGGAAAGTTTAAATGACGTTAAAAACTTTTTTTCTTTTTTTGGTGGGTACCACTGAAAACTTTTTTTAATCGAATGTCACGGGCGAAAAGTTTGTTTTTTAACGGTAAAAGTCGGCTATGAAATTTCAGAAACTTGAAAATTTTCTTCCACATAAAATTTATAGACGAAAAAAAATTGTTGATTGAAGGGTATAAAATCGCATCTATTCGGAAGGTGGAAAAAAAAATATTTTCAGACCGGTGAACCTTCAAAGCTAACGAATCTTGTTTTTCTTTCCCAAATTTCAAGCGTAGAAAGAAAAAATGAATTTAAATGTCACGTAGGTGTCATCTTTTGAAATTTATAGTTGAGAAATACAAGCGCGCGAAATGTTTCCTTTGCATTTTCAACTCGCCTTCAGAATGTTATTTGTCACTCGAGGCTTTTCTGCACCCCTTTAATTTATGACCTAACCCTCAGGTGAAAAAACTACTCAATTGATTTTTTTTAAATCCTTTTTTTAAGGGTTTAGTTAAACTGTCGACAATTTTAGTAGTAAATACGTTTTAAGTTGAAAAGTGGATAATGTGACCTGAAAGGTGAACAACGTAATAATAGGGAGGAAGTCTGGGCCGGCGCTTTTCTTCTTTTTATTTCTACAAAGGAAATGAACTTCTCTCTTTTCTTTCTTTTTCATTCAACAATTTAATTTATTGCCTCTTAAAATAGTTAACCTATTTCTCTTCTCATTGCCAAAAGTTCATTTTTCTGGCTGGATTTCCAATTAACTTCCTTAAAGAAGTTATTGTGATACCCTCCGATTGGGGTTTTTGGGGGTCTTCCAGACCCCGGAGGGTCAAATCGAATATTGGTCTTCACCGATCTCAACTTTGTCTGTGGTGTAGCATTTTTTTCCGGAACACTTTACGGCCACAGTTTTCAACCAATTTTCACCAGATTTTCACCGAATTTTCTTCAGTGAACAGTAATTAACGTAGGCGATTTTCAAATTTCGAAAAATGGCGGAGATTTGTCGGTTTGAAATTTTAAAAAAATTCGCTGCGGCCGAACCGTCCGATTTCACCTTTTCACCAATTACTCCTTATATTTTTTAAGAATTTTTGGTGTAAAAAAAAATCATTTTTTTACATAAATTATATTTTAGTAGGGAGAAATTTCATACTTCCGCGCCTTACGAGAGGGACCTCCCTTGGGCAAAATTCTTATTTTTTAACCTTGAAAAAAGAGCTTTTGGGGAAAAAAAAAGCCAATTAAAATAAGAAAACTTAGAAAAATTTTCAAAAATAAAACTCGGAAAAATTTTTTGAAAAGAAATTCCCCCTCCTTTATACTTCCTCTTTGTTATACTTCCCCTTTTTTATACTTCCCCCTCTGTTATACTCTCACCCTTTATACTTCCCCATCTGTATACTTCCCCTCCTTAAACTTCCCCCTCCGTTAAAAAAAAGCGCAAATTAAAAAAAGAAAACATAGAAAAATTTTCAAAAAAAACTCGGAAAATTTTTGAAAAAAAAAAATTCCAATTATACTTCCCCCTCCGTGATACTTCCCCTCCCTTATACTTCCCCCTCCCTTATACTTCCCCCTCCCTATACTTCCCCTCCGTGATACTTCCCCTCCCTTATACTTCCCCCTTCCTTATAATTCCCCTCTTTGTACTTCCCCTCCCTTATACTTCCCCTCCCTTGTACTTCCCCTCCGTGATACTCCTCCCTTAAACTTCCCCCTCCCATCTTGTTACTTCTCTTTAAAGAAGTTTTCGTTGGAAGCGCTTCAAACCAGTCCTTTTTTTTTCCCTTAGTTAAAAAATAGAGTTTGAGTCGTTTTGACCCGGTGAAGAATTTGTTCCATTACTCGAAAGTACTTATAAACAAAGTTTTCTTGTTACCTAATGAGTAGAGCATTAAAATTATTTAAGAAGAAAGTTCTAAACTAAAATAAAAACTTAAAAAAGTCGAGAATATAAAAGTTTTCAACGGCAACAAGTAAAGAAGTATCCAATGTGGTTAAAACTAGGCGTTGATTTCTTATTTTAAAACCGAGAGCTCGGCACCCTTTTTTTTTATCTCTACCATCTTTTTTTTTCTTTTTGGTCACTCATTCTGTAAATGAAATGCCAACTTTTTTTTTTCTCTCCTCTAGTCTCTCGGGAAAAAGGAATCTAACGGGTGAAGTGGGGAAAAAAAAATTCCGGGCTTAATGCAGGACCAAGTTTGTGGAATGGTTTTAAATTAGATGCATTGAAGGATCTAAACGGTTTTTATAATATTTTTAATGATAGAATTTTGTTTAAATTATTTAAAATTAAAAATCAAAGTATCATAATTTTTTTGTTGAAAAAAATTATTAATCGCATTATACATATATAATTAGGTGTTATCTTGACATGGGGGAAATATGCGTTTTTCTTTGCATATGCTAGTACTTTTTTGATTTTATGGGTTAATTGAGATAAAAAGCTGAGCGTAATATAATAGAGAGGGAGCAAAAATGATGTATTGAGCCCTCACACGAACGACCCCCGGATCTGACAACGTGCAGGGCAGCGGCGGCCACAAAAGTCCGTGACTATCACGTTTTACCTCATCCGTCCGGAAGGAAACGGGCGTAAATATTCAATATCCTCATTATCCATTGAAAAATTCTTTTTTTTGACAAAATGTTGTCTTTTGAATAATTTTAGGGTGGTAATAATAAAAGTCGAATACAGGTGCCGTTGAAGAAAATTGCGCTATAACCGAGGCCTGAAAACTGGAGGGGTTGGACCTCAATTTCCGTCCTTCTCCTTACTTCAACCGTTTGACTTTAACGATAACGTTATTTCCTTGCAGAAAAATGAAGAATTACCACTTACAATGTGTCAAATTTTGTGAGTAAATGGAATGAGAAAATAAAAGCGATATCAATGATGATGGCCCTCATCATTCCAGCTTTAGACTTCACTCAAGACACACGTCCAAGTTCGATAAAAAATTGTTTTTCAAAATTTTTGTTATCCTTCCGGCTTAAAGTAAGTATATTATTTCACCTTTTCCTTTTTTACTTAGTTTTAAATATCTAAGACCTATCTATAGACGAGGGCGATTTTTGAATTTCGAAAAAAATGGCGGAGATATGTCTGTTTGAAATTTTAAAAAATTCGCTGCGGCCGATTTTCTCCAAATTTTCACCAATTACTCCGTATATTTTTTTAAGAATTTTTGGTGTAAAAAAATTATCATTTTAGTAGGGAGAAATTTCATACTCCACGCCTTACGAGAGGGACCTCTCATGGGCAAAATCCCATTATTTCTACCTTGATACTTTGAACAATTTTCGAAAAAAAAAAAGCGCAAAATTTTTTCTTTTACATTCCAGGCGTATCCGTGTCCGAATTATCTGCAAAGAAACTCCAGGAGTCCAATTTTGGGCTTGATATCCCCATAAATGATTGACTGATTATTTTTTTAGGCAAAGGTGAAAGTATTGGGACCACATCGTCCACGAAAGACCGGAATACATTCACGACAGAACAAACGGCGATGTCGCCTGTGATTCTTACCATTTATACAAAACCGATGTCAAAATTATCAAGGATACTGGAGTAATATTGGAATTTCTTTTTAGTAAATAAAATCCCTTCTAGTTCGATTTTTACAGATTTTCAATAAGCTGGCCGAGAATATTGCCGGATGGAGAAGGAAATGAACCGAACGTAAAAGGCCTCGAATACTACAACAAATTGATAGACGAGTTATTAGAGAACGGCATTGAGCCAATGGTTACTTAATTGAAGTAAAGTTTATTTTTTTAAATTATAATATTAGGTGACGATGTATCATTGGGATTTGCCGCAAAAGTTGGAAGAAAGGGAGGTTGGCTCAATCCGGAAATCGCTGATTATTTCGAAAACTACGCGAGAATTTTGTTCGAAAATTTCGGAGATCGAGTCAAATGGTGGGTGACTATCAACGAGCCGACCATGGTGACCGTCGGATACGGTGGAACATTGTTCGCCCCGGCGTTAAACATGAGCGTCGGCGATTATATCGCGGGTCATAACATACTGAAAGCCCACGCCAAAGCATACAGGCTTTACGATAAAGAATTCAGAGCCAAACAAAAGGTACCTCAAAACTTCAATTTTCAAAATTTTAATTTCTTATTTTTCAGGAAAACTGTCTATCTCGTTATGTTCGAATTATTATTCTGCAAAAACAGATTCGAAAAGCGACCTAGATGCTTCAGACCGTGGAATGGAATTTGAAGTAAATATTAAATGGAATTTTAATGAGACCAAAGATGTCATAAACTCGTTTCGTCATCCAATTAATTAGATGCCCATATATGGTCCCTGTTCCCCTGAAATCCAGTTTTGAAATCAAAAGAAGGGCCTAACTTATTAATTTATGGGAACAGTTTTTTGACTGCGCCAAAATTTCGTCGCGTTAGTTCACCGGCTATCTCATTTTTCCAAGGTTTTCAGGAGAGCCAAAATACGGATTAATTTCTCATTTGAATGCATCACCTGTTGGCTAAATTGTGAACTACGCGTTTTCTGTTGGTATAGGGTTATACTACCAACGGAATTCGATTCTCCACAAAATGTACCATCAGAACAATGCCAAACTAAAATTGATAAAAAAATGAGAGAGCCGGTGTAGAACTAATGCGACGATTTGCCAAGTTTGAGAGGTAAAAAAGTACTTAATATGTAGTTTGAAGATCTTCCAATGAAAACATCTTCAAGGAGAAGGAAAACTATAGGAGGGGGAAATTAAGTAGGGGAAGTTTTAAGGTGGGGGAAGTATAATTTCAAGTATTTTTTTATTTCGTCGCGTTAGTTCTAATACCGGACAAGTCATTTTTTGTCAGTTTGAGTTAGCCATCGTTCCTGATGGTAAATTTTGAGGTGGATTGAATTCCGTTGGTAGTTTAACCCTTTACCAACAGAAAACGCTTAGTTCACGATTTAGCCAACAGGTGATGCATTGATTCCAATTAGAAATTAATCCGTATTTTGGCTCTCCTGAAAACCTAGGAAAAATGACTTATCCGGTGTTAGAACTAACGCATCGATTTGCCAAAGAGAGGTAAAAAAAGTAATACATAGTTTGAAGAACTTCCAACGAGAGGAGGGGGAAAATTAAGAAGGGAAGTTTTAAATTTGTTTTTTTCACTTTTCCTTTTTTCTCTAAGTTTTCAAAAAACTCTCATGAAAATCCGCATTTCGTCGCGTTAGTTCTAACACCGGACAAGTCATTTTTGTCAGTTTTGAGTTAGCCATCGTTCCTGATGGTAAATTTTGAAATGGATTGAATTCCGTTGGTAGTTTAACCCTATTACCAACAGAAAACGCGTAGTTCACGATTTAGTCAATAGGTGTTGTCATTGATTCAAATGACAAATTAATCCGTATTTTGGCTCTCCTGAAAACCTTGGAAAAATGACTTGTCCTTTGTTAGAATTAACGCGAAGATTTTCTTTCATTCAATTGGTTTTTTTTCTTAAAGCTCGGATGGTTTGCCAATCCAATATTTAGTGAAACTGGAGACTATCCTGAAGTCATGAAAAGAAACATTTTGATGAAAAGCAAAGAGGAGGGAAGAGCAGTTTCACGGTTGCCAACGTTTACAAAAGAAGAGATAGAAGAAATAAAAGGTTTTATTTTATACTCTAAAAACTATAATTTTGACATCATTTTTTAAGGCACTGCTGATTTTTTTGCTTTTCAACATTACACTTCCAGACACGTAACGACAGGAGATGAAGACGTTTTGCCGTCCTGGCGACGCGACAGCAACGTTTCCACCTCTTTCCCTACGTGGGAAATATCGAAACTTCATTGGTTCAAAGTAAAACATGATTTAACCTGTTTGCAATTTTATTTCTTTAAATTTAGTCATTTCCGGAAGGATTTAAAAGGGCTTTGGTTTGGATAAAAAATAAATACAACAATCCTGATGTCATAATCACAGAAAATGGATTTGGTGACATAGAAGAAAGTGGAACTCATGATCCTAAAAGGATTGAATACTTTCAAGTCAGTTCTCCCTAATATATATATTGAAATAACGAAAATATTTCAGACATACTTAAAAGAACTTTTACAAGCCATCCACATAGAGAAGTGCAGCATTATCGGTTATTCAGTATGGAGTCTAATGGATAACTTTGAATGGACCGACGGTTTCAAGTATGTTCTAACGTTAAATAATAATTTATTTAAAACTTCCATTTTGTTCAGATCTCAATTTGGGATATACAGGGTTGACATGAACGACCCAAATTGACCAGGATGCCAAAGGATTCAGCCAAGTTTTGGAGAAAATTGACCCAAACAAGAAGTTAGATGAGACTCAAGTGATTATAACCGTTGTTTAAAAAATATATTTTGTACCTGTAAAAACAATTTTATTAAAAAAAACATTATCTCATCAGTTTTATCAAGATTTTTATAGACATTAGTAGCTTCTAATTCAAGAGATCGCAGCACATTCTAGCGGTTTTCTTTATGAACTACCTCAAACACCAATCATTTGGCTATAATACTTTTGTTATGCAAATTTCTTTATAATCTATAAGTAGGTATTAAATTTTGAAACTATATTGCTTTATTATTCTATTTCTTCAATTAGCATCGATAAGTATTTTTAAAAACAGCGATAGAAATTTGGCTTTTAGTTACCTATTCCTTCTTATAAAAAAAAAAAAAAAAAAATCTTGGTCGAAAATGATGGCTGTGACTTTAGCTTTTGGGTTGATGACAAAACGGGTGTTTCTACACCAGGAAATCGAGGAATATGACCAAAGAACCGGTAAAAAGGTGATAAACACCAGAACCTGGTTTTGTCAACCGATAAAAACGACCCCACAACCGGTAAAAAATGTTAAATTACCAAGCGTCTGATCAATGAGGGTTCTCTAGACCAGAAAATCGAAGAAAATGAGCAAAACACGGCAAAAAAGATTTTAACGCCCGTTCACCTGATTAAACGGGTGTTTCTACACCAGGAAATCGAGGAATAAGACCAAAAGAACCGGTATAAAAGGTGATAAACACCACAACACCTGGTTTAGCCAGAAAACCGATAAAAACGACCCAACAACCAATAAAAAATGTTAAATTACCAAGCGTCTGATCAAAGGGGGTTTTCTAGTCCAGAAAATCGAAGAAAAATGAGCAAAAACACGGCAAAAAAGATGTTTAACGCCTGTTCACCTGATTAAACGGGTGTTTCTACACCAGAAAATCGAGGAATATAACCAAAACCGGAGGTAAAAAAGGTGATAAACACCAGGTTTAGCCAGAAAACCGATAAAAACGACCCAACAACTGGTAAAAAATGTTAAATTACCAAGTCTGATCAAAGGGGGTTTTCTAGTCCAGAAAATCGAAAAAAAAATGAGCAAAAGCACGGCAAAAAAGATGTTTAACGCCCGTTCACCTGATTAAACGGTGTTTCTACACCAGGAATCGAGGAATATGACCAAAAGAACCGGTAATAAAAGGTGATAAACACCCAGAACACCTGGTTTCACCAGAAAACCGATAAAAACGACAAAAAGGCGGTAAAAAAATGTTACACGCCGGAACACCTGATAAAACGGATGTTTCTACACCAGAAATTCGAGGAGTATGACCAAAAGAACCGGTAAAAAAGGAGATAAACACCCGAACACCTGGTTTAGCGGGTGTTCCTATAAAGAAAATTAAAAACGACCCAAAAGCCGGTAAAAAAATGTTACACCGAAAAGAAAATCGAAAAAAATGATCAAAACCCGGTACAATAGATGTTTAACCCCAGGTCACCTATTAAAAAGGTTGTTTCTGGACCTAAAAACCGGGGGGGGGGGGGGGGGGGGGGTCAAATGTCTTCCTTAAAGTCCACCAATGGCTAAAGAAAGGAGCCTCAATGTATTCATGCCATCGCATCACTGAGTGCTGGTAACAGTCAAAGCGGAAGACCTCTTTCAGTGTTATCACTTATCTTTTTTGTTATCACTTATCAGTGGTTAACTGCACCTTCGATGTGTTAGAATATGAATCTTCGAAGCTGATTTTAATAATGTTTTTTGGTAGATTAGTAAGTCAATGAAATGGACGCTGATCCATTGAGTGTTTTTTTGATAAAACGTGATAGTAAAGGAGACCGTCTTCTTTTTCGTTATCCCTACGAAAAGGTGAAAAGCCCTGAAAACTGCGGAGGTTCGAGGCGAAAGAATCCTTATTCTTTGACGGTCTGCGAAGATATTCAAGAGCCTCCGCCTGTGACGAACGTGAGCTGCTTGGCCACTTTTCCGGACGAAGTGCTTTCGAATCTTTTCGCAGTTAAAGCCGAGCTTTGTGAAGCGAAGTTTGAACTGAAGGTGAACAACGTACGTTTTGTGGGTCATCCGACTCCGGTACAGCCGTGTTCTAGAAAAGGAAAGCCGCCGAATCGTCCAATCATATTGATCAACGTTGTCTTTGCTCTTCAGGCAGCTGCCAATTATTCCATCGTCAAATGCTATTATGAATTAAGCAAAAGATTAGGTACTGCGTTACGTCATGAAGAAAGACGCTGCGGGTATGTCAACAGCGAAATCAAATCGATGATCGCTGCACATGATGACCGCCCAGAAGGAACTCAAGACGACCGCTCTTCATTTGAAATCATTCTAGAAAACTGCTCTTTAGCTCAAGACCTTCGCAAAATCTACAACGACCTCCTCACCTCTGGATTAGTTCAAATACGAGTCAATCGCTGGATCTCTCTTAGTTTCTGCTTACCCCAAAAAGTCCATCAGCTTCACAACAAAGCTCTTTTTGTCGACCCTGAAGCTATTGACAAGTACGAAGAATTCTCTCAGTTTATGCTTTAACTTATTCTAGATGTTTACAGCATGTTAGACCCTACCATGGAATACTACTTTTGGTCGACCCAAATCATTTGATGGACAGTTTGGTTCCTGATGCTTCTCCAGCACTCATACGTCTCATCAAAATCTACACTCCATTGAAATCCCTTCAGACTCTTTCTGCTGACGCTGATCTTACTTTAGCCCAAGTATAATTTGCTTCTATTTTCCATTCTTCAATTTTTTTCAGGTTTTCAATTTGGCTGGACATCTTGTATATTGGGGTAAAGCGATGATTATTTATCCACTTTGTGAAAGCAACGTTTATATGACTGCACCAAACGCCCTATCCATGCATCTTCTCCTTTAGTGGAAAAATTTTCTGAACAATTTCCTACTCAATCTTTAATTCAGGTAAAAAATTTACTCAGTGGCTTTTAAATTTTAAAATGTACTAGGTGATGTCTGAGTTTTCGCTACCGATATCAATTCGTCAGCGGATGTCTCCTTTAGTTGGGAATAATCAGAATGATGTCCAAGTCATAATTTGGCTACTTCAGCACCGATTACTTCTTCAACTTCACACCTACATATATTTTATGCCGACTCATCAAGGGCTGCCGCAGCTTGTTCGTATTTTATTATTTCCGCTGTAATTAACTTTTATGTTTGTTTAAGGATGGGTCGAAAAGTGAAGGCTCTATTGCTGGGGAAGTGAGTACTCCTTCAGAAGCTCTTTCCAAGCGGAGAAAGCGCTGATGAGAGCGCGAAGAGACCTTGGAACTTACAGGTTCCAACAGGCAAGTAAACTGGGAGAGAGAAGACTATTTGGGGAGACTAGGATCTGTCGAACGCAGCTATTATCAACACTCCAGCTTCTCAAGAACAACTACGCCTTCTCGTTCGACTTATACTTCAAGGTAATCACATAAATTATATATCTTTTAATATCCTCTTTCTTCCTAGATCACCTTCAAGGAGAGCACCATTTAGAAGAAATTATGTATGTCGAAAATGTACGACGATCTCAATTGCTGCAACTACTTGACAAATTTAGAGACGTTTTAATCATGTGTGAAGCCGAAGATCCAGCATTGGCTATGTTTTATCCACATTCATATTCCTTATAGTTCATTCCCCTCATTTGTTTTTCCCAACACATACAAACTTTTATCTTCTAATTTTATACTTTTCAACATGTACAAAATATTTATTTTCTATATTAAAATTTATAATTTTAAAAAGTAAGGTTGAACTTTTAGAGCTTCCGCCCACTATCCTTTGAAAGCATAGTTATTAAATTGAAATAAAATACGTATGCAGAGTGGACTTTGTCTGTGGTGCCGGCCGGCCGTCCATCTGTAACATTTTTTTCCGGAACACTTTACGGCCACAGTTTTCAACCGATTTTCACCAAATTTTCCACAAATTTCTTTAGCCGATGAACAAAAAAACTGATGAGGGGGATTTTTGAATTTCGAGAAAATGGCGGAGATATGTCTGTTTGAAATTTTAAAAAATTCGCTGCGGCCATTGGTCCGATTTTCACCAAATTTTCACTAATTACTCCTTATAATTATTTTTAAGAATTTTGAGTGTAAAAAAATTGAATTTTTACTAGAGTAGAGTGTGGTCCGTCCGGCCGTAGCATTTTTTTCCAGAACACTTTACAACCACAGTTTTCCGTTATACTTCCCCTCCCTCTGCGTTATACTTCCCCTCCTACATTTTTACTTCTCTTAAAGGGAGTTTTCGTTCATTATTTCACCGAAAATTTGGTGAAATCGTATAAAAACTGTGGTCGTAAAGTGTTCTGGAAAAACATGCTACGGCCGGACGGACCACAGTCTACTCTCGTAAAAATTCATTTTTTTACATTAATTATCATTTTAGTAGGGAGAAATTTCATACTTCCACCCGTTACGAGAGAGACCTCTCTTGGGCAAAAATCCCATTATTTTACCTTGATACTTAAAAAAATTTTTGAAAAAAATAACTGAAAATTTTTCGGAAATAAATAATCCCATATTATATTTATAGCGCTAAAACGAGGACATAGGAGGAGAAAAAAATCGGGGAAAACGCCAAAAAGTCCTGAGGGGGCTGTGGAGGAGCTAAAAAAACCGGACTTCTTTCGTTAGCTCCTAAATCGCCTGTATTAGTGGAAAAATAGTCGCGTATTTTTAGAATTTGATTTATATTTATTTTGCGAGTTGAACGCCGAAAAAGGCCTGTTTTTGACGTTTTTCCCGTTTTTTGAACTTCGGCCATTTTTAAAAACCTCAAGAAAAAATCTAGATTTTTTGAAAAAATACTAACATGTACTCCTTAGTGTGTAGTTTAACCTAATTTTTGTCGCGTATTTTTAAAAAATCCGGAAGTTTTTTTGTATTTTTGAAATTTTTTTTCGAAAACCCCGAAATGCTATAAAATCCACGGTTTTAATTCGCCGAAAAAAAACTATAACAGATAGAGACACCGGACAAAAAAGGTTCGAAACTTTAGCCGAAAAGCCAGCTGGAGTGTTTTGGCGCAGCTCTGTAGCTTAAACGGGGCCGGAGATTTAATTCGAAAGTTGCCGAAAAAACGCCGTTTTTGGCGGTTTCTCTGGGTTTTGCCATTTTAAACATAGCAGATGATTTTATATTTTAAAACAAACTACACCACGTGAAAGTAGAGAAAATTCCGCGCTTTTTGATATAATATATTGGGGTTCCAACCATTTTTCCCGATTTTTTTAAAAATTCGTGTCAAAATTCGGTGCGGAACGCTGCCGCGCTCCCGGGATTCGATAAGGGTACCCCCTTTGTATTTTGATAAAATTTCAGTTTTTATTTTATTACTCGAGAACGGGTGGACCGATTTCGATGAAACTTTTTTGGGGGGTGCAGGCTGTCGAAATAAACGCTAGAAAAAATCGGTGAAGGTCTGAAAAAATTTCAAGTAGGTTAAAAAAATTCAAAAGTAGATTGAAAAAAATTTATGTTTCGACGGGGTTTTAGGGTAGAAGGAGTTGTCGAAAATTAACCCAGAAGAAATAAAAAAAGAGGGGACTTTAAGCTTTCGAATGAGCCTGGGAGCGGCTCTGTGGTTTCAACACAAGCTGAGATATGAATTTTTTAAGTTTATAAGTCAAATTCCGACTCCCGATTTCCGCCATTTTGGGCCCGTTATTAAGGGCGGGAAAAAATATTTTTTGATTTCGACCAAAACTTGATCTCTAACGTTTTTTGGGTCGAGGAACACGAATATGAAGTCCGTTTCTGCCTGAAAAAATCCTGATTCGAATTGGAATTGAAATAACGGGTTTTTCGGTGTCCCCGCGATTCGATAAGGGTACCCCCTTAAGATTTCGTCAGATTTTAAGTTTCTATTTTATATCTCGAAAACGTTTGAACCGATTAAGATGAAAATTTATTTGGGGGGTAGAGGCCAGCGATATAAAGGCTAGGAAAAATCGGCGGTGATTAGAAAAAATTCCAAGTAGGTTAAAAAAATTCAACCGGATAGTGTGATCAAATGGCCTGGAACGGGACCAATCTATTCTTTTGCATTATAATTTTTCCGTTTATTGTGATAAAAAATTCGCTTTATGTGATCACCAAATCTCGAAAAGAAAAAAAAAGTTAAAAATTAAATAAAAAAGGTTGAGAGAGTAATCATGTCAAAGAAAAATAAAGTTGAAAACATAAGCGAAATAATAATTACGAGGGGGTATTTTTAGCTGAAATGTATGACAGGTAATGATTTTTCGATCGTTTCAAAATGTAAGCAAACCCCCCTTCATAATTTGATTTTCTAAGCTTCTTATTTTTCTAATTTTGTTTTGTTCTTATTTTTTGAAAACGAATGCTAAAAAGCCTAAGACATCAGTCTTCCGGAGAAATTGGAGATCCTTAAAAAGTACATAGAATTTACGTGTTTAACCCTATCCTCGCCATCTTCGCTATTATTATCAGTCGTTTAATTTATCATTTAGTGTTGGGCCCAAGGCGATCACATTAAGCGGCGTCTACTGTACTTAAAAGAACCGGACCAGAAAATATAAAAAGAGGGGACTTTAAGCTTTCCAAAAAGCCTGGGAGCCGCTCTGTGGCTTGAACACAAGCTGAGATTAGGGATTGCAATCCCGGGATTAAATTTTGATCCCGAAATTTCGAGATCCGGAATAAAAAATCCCGGGATCCCGGGATTTTCGGGATTGAATTTCGGGATTTGAAAAAAAAAGTCTTAAGGTGAAAGGGGACGACAAGTGTGGAGTTTTTTCGTGAGACAGAAGATGTGAGAAGGAAAGAGATAGAAACTCAAAATTTGCGGCACCTCACTCCTCTAAAAATGGTTCGATTTTAATTCTGTAAAGTGGAGCGTACTCGTTGTTTGAGTACAAATGTCGCAATTTTATCAAGAAAATTTTTTGAGCATCAGATTTTGAGATTTTGAGTTCAAAATTTTTGTTTTTTAGAAATTTAAAAAAGTCTTCTTATACATAGAATCAGAAAAAAATACTGAATCCACCGCACTTGGAAAATTAAAATCGGATGAAAATTGGCCTCCGAAACGGAAAAATACGATTTTCCCTTTGATGTTTCGCCGCTTCCTCGCACCCGCTTCTTGGTATCGACCCTCTGAGTCCACCAAGATTTTTTTTTTATAGAAAGCGGGAATCTCGGAAGACTCATTATTTTCCAATCTCTATCCTACGAGTCCACTAAAATTTTTTTTATAAATTATTGAAAATTTATATTGTATGCTATAAATTTCTGCTAAAAGTGAAAAAGTATTATTCGGTGTGCCTACTTTCATTATTTTTTCTTGAATGTGTTCTAAACTATATTTCATACATTTTATGTATGAATTATAATTTATAGCAATCTGATAAACGTAAATATAAAATAGTTATGTACATTGAACTCACAAAAGTGTGTGTAAATTTATTTCATTTGTTATGGTTTTTGACCTTGCCCTGTTCTATGCGGAGGAGAAACAAAAACAAACATGATTGCGAGAGGATTATCTCCCACCCTTTCTTACCAACCCTACTTATTATTTACAAAAGTCATCAGTCGCCTATTTTTTTTCGCCCTTGGGTTTACTTGTTTTTTTTTTCTCTAAAAATGAGGTGTTCAACGAAAGGTCAAAAAAAATTGTGTGTAAGTGCCAAAAGAAAGAAAGTTGGCAGAAAACGAAGGTGAGTCTAAATGAATTACTAATAGATTTAATTAATTAATTAATTATATTTATTAAATAATACTATATTTTATATTGTTAATTATTATAAATATTTAAAGTTATTGTTTTATAAATAATATAATATGTAATTAATCAATGTGTAAAATTTGAAAGTGGAAAAAGTACGAACAACTTCAAAAGCACGAACTCTGAAAACCCGGTTTTGCCGAAGAAATAGAAGAAAACGATACTAGTAATGATAATATACCAATGGTTGCGGTAAAAAAAAATATCCCAGCTCGAAAAAGAAAAAAAAAAACGAACTATCAATGTAGGATTAATGAAATGGAGAACTCGGTAATTTATTATTCATTTATTAACTTTTTTAAAATAAAGTAATACTTTTTGTCACTAGACCGAAAAACTTGGCGGACCATGAGTCTTCCGTAGTTCAGTCTCAAAATGTAGGAATAACCGAAAACCTAGGAACGCTATTCCCGCGGAAAACAATAACATGTCCACATCTCAATATGACTTTTCCGAAGAGGAAGAAGAAGCAAATGAAGAAGAAGTTTCAATTGAAGAACCAGTACTTCGAAAAACTCTAAGTAAATATAAATTGTAATTTTTAATTTATTTGTGCATTCAACAAACTAAAAAGGATAAAATGTTACTTTTATTTTTTCAGGAGTGACAATAAAGTATCGATCGAAGGTAGATTATAGTAGACGGAGGACACTTTGTGTCAGCGATTCGAAGCTTAGAAAATCATCGAGGTAATTGCTCTAAGAGCGATAACGGATACTTCCAATTTGTGAAAAGCTCAAATAGAA
>JACGAQ010002293.1:0-43367 GCA_014119065.1 Orius insidiosus | reverse complement strand
TAAATTTATGAAGATAAACCAATTTTATTTACAAAATTTTTTTTTACTGTAATCGTGTTTCACACTCAACATAATCACATCTCTAATTAAAGGCACAAAATAATAAAAAACTGATAAATATTAAAAAAATTAATTAAAGCTTTAGGTGAAAACAAAAAATTTTTTTTAATAAATCGAATACTATTTAAATTTTATTTATTTTTATTTTAAGCGCTGAAAGCCGTAAAAAAATTAAGGTGCTTCATTTTGTTGTAAATTTCCAAGCCATCATTAAACGATTGTTTGGAGATTTCATTTTTAATTTCAATCGCTAATGAGAGATCGAAAATTTACAGAAGCCGTCAGCTTACGAGAAACTAGAAATTAGTCTATAAAAAAAAATTACTTATAAATATATCATTCTGACAATTTTGTTTTTAAATAAAGAAAGTAGTGCATTAAACCTAAGTCTTTTATTCTTTTGCAAGGATTTATAGCCCAGTCTATTAACAATTCATGAACAACTTGAAATTTAGAAAAATGGAATGTTCATTTATTTTAAAGTTTAAAGTTAGCCAAAGAGGAAAACTAGAAAAAGAATTTTGGCACGTTGAATGGTTAAATTTTAAAAGCCAAAACGAGAGAAAAAAAAAATTTGGGAAATGGTTCCCATTTCTATAGAAAACGACATGAAATAAAGTTTATTTATTGCTTTATCTCATTAACATTTTATTTAATAAAAGTTTATTGTCTTCTTCTCCACCCTTTACAATAAATAAAAGACATATAACAATATTTAACAGGGCCGATTCAATTTTTCTTTAAAAAATGAACATAAGAAAAATTTTTTGATGACTGGACTATAAAGGAAGAAAATTTGCATTATTTACAATTGATTTCATTATAATTTTTTTACAACACACCGTTAACTATTTACACAATGTAATATATACAAGACATTTCATTAGAGGAGAATAATTAAAAATAAAGAAAAAAAAATTTCACTAGTAAAAAAAATTAAACATTTCATCAAGGAAGGGAAAATTAAATTGAGGTATTATAACCTCCTTAACTAATCGAAGATTACAAAAAATTTAGGTGTAAAAAAACTATTAGAGAGAAAATTTAGGTCTAAAATGAGGATTTAAAATAAGGCTTTGCTCTATTTTGAAAAGATCATTTTAATGCTTAATGAACAAGAAAATGGTGGTGATGGTAGACTAAATTTGATTACGAGTTGACTCTGAAATAACAAAGAAGACAAACATATTCTCAGTTCTCATAAGGTAAACAGAGAAGAGGGAACAGTCTGTCGAGGGGCAACTCTATCAAATTTTGCCTAAGGCTACCTAATTATCACTATTTATTTGAGCTTTTAATTTAATTAACTAATAGAGGCCAATTTAAATAATGAAAAAGAAAGAAACGATGGTGGAAGACAGTGAGATAGCTTTGAAAGCAATATGAAAGGAAAAGTTGATTAGAGTTTAACATAACAATCAAACATTTAGGTAATACTGCTTTAGATAATAATACGAAACCTTTGATGGTCTTAACACACTAGGAATATTTGATAAAAGAAAATGTTAAATGCTTCGATTTAGTTTGTATGTCAACACTTAGTCGTTTGACAATTTGCTGTGGAACGTAACCGTTTGGGGTGGTGCTGCCATTGCTCATTTTGCTGCTTGAGCTTGAATGGGGTTCTTTGAAGTCGTCATCGTCGCTGAGCGAGAAATCTTCGATTCTCTTGAGATGCTCAACGGGGTGTCTCGGTGGTGATCGCCGCTCTGAGATCTTGCCCGGCTTCGCTATGATAGAACGAAACCTGGCTGAAATCAGGGTCGACGTCGTCTTGTAAAAGGGTGACGAGCTCGAGGAAACTCGGCCTTGCATTCGGCTTGTGTCTCCAGCAAAGCTTCATCACATGGAAGAGTTTGTCTGGGCACTTTTCAGGCCTTTCCATTATACCGCCTTCAATGACGTACCTCAATACTTGGTCGTTTGAGAGGCCCTGAAAATCAAGTTTGTAAATATACAGCGAACGAAAAGAATCTCCTAAAAATCTTCTCCTTTTTCACCTGGTAAGGTTGAGACGCTAGAGTCGCCATTTCGTACAACACAACTCCATAGCTCCAAGCATCCGAGTGAGAGGTGAAGACGCCATCTTTTAAACTTTCAGGGGCCATCCATCGAACAGGAAGCAACCCTTTTGACCCTGAAACATTGAAATTAGTCAAATAATAATAACATACAGCATTATTTTTAAAAGAATAATCAAAATGAAAAATACCTTTCCTGTAATACTCTGTTTCATAAATATCTCGCGTCATTCCAAAGTCGCCGATTTTAACTGTTAAGTCTTCAGCTACCATGCAATTTCTTGCCGCCAGATCTCTATGAACGAATTTCTTCGCTGAGAGATACGCCATACCATCAGCTATTTCAGCAGCCATTCTTAATATCCGCTGTGATTCAAAAATAAAATGTTTAAAAGTTGGAAAATATGAACACTGCATTACTTTCAAATTAGGTTGTTTTGGATGGTCGGAGTTATCGGGACGATGAGAGCGTAAGTAAGACTTAAGGTCACCACGTCCCATCAACTCCATGATTACTAACGTTGGCTGACCTTGAGATACAACGCCCAATAATTTTACAACATGATGAGTATTAAAAGCCCTGAAAACATAAAAATTATTAGAATCATCCCTTTATCCAGAATGAATCGATTACTTCATGACGGAGGCCTCGTTCAAAAACTCGATTCTGTCTCGATCTGCAGCTTGAACGTTGACTGTTTTAACAGCGCAAGGCATTTTATCCGCATTCGATCCATCACCGTTTTTCAAAATCCCCTCCCAAACCATTCCGAATGATCCTTGACCGATTTCTTTAAGTAAATCAACTCGTGATCTAGGAACTTCCCAGTCGTCCGGTTCATAAACTACAAAAACATAATTATTGACCATGAAGATTAAGAGGGATTTTACCTGTAGGAACATATTCAGGGTTAACCGAGGGAATAAGTTTATGATTAGGCACTTGGCTATACTGCCTTCGACAATATACAGTACATAGGAATGCAACAGTGAGCAAAACTACAGCTGAGAAAAGGAACGTGTATAAGAGAGACATTTTGAATCCTCCTGAAAAAAATGGAAGAAAATGCAGATTAAAAAGCATCAAATAACATGATCCATTTAATATTAGGTGTACAAAATGAAACTCGGCTAAAATCTACAAAATTCAAATTTACCCTGTGGCCGAGTTTCATTTTGTACACTAATAATTATGAGGTTGGTAAAGATTAAATACTCACTTCAATATAAAAATATTTAACTGGAGTGAAGTTTCCTTCACCACCATATGAGGTAGCTTTGACTCTAAGACTGTAATTTCCAGGACCCAAATTTTTAAGAGTGTATGTGTTACTGGCATCTCTAAATTGTTTTCTGGTAATACATTCTATATTTGGTTTGAACTAGAAAGAAAGAATAAATGAATAATGGATGGATTTCTATGAATCTTACATTTTCAATGTCAGTTCTTCGGTATTCTATTTGATAGGTAACAATAAAACCGTTTGGATGAGGAGGTTCAGACCAACGAAGAGTTACAAACCCAAGGCTTTTATTAGAAATTTCCCATTG
Organism: Orius insidiosus; assembly: GCA_014119065.1. Taxonomy (NCBI): domain Eukaryota; kingdom Metazoa; phylum Arthropoda; class Insecta; order Hemiptera; family Anthocoridae; genus Orius; species Orius insidiosus. The sequence continues at coordinate 39,735 of JACGAQ010002293.1, read as the reverse complement.
TAGAGACTGCTCATCGATATTGTCGGCATTCGCTGTTAAATAAATTTAAATAATTGAAAATTTGATTTTTACGTTTCATACCTAAACGCAACGTTTTGGCTGTTGTAAAAGCGGAAGAGCTACAATTATTTGTCGAATTTGCAGATTCGTTATCTTCAAGTTCTCTGCAAGCGTTGACAGCTATATTGTAATGAGCGAAATGCTTCAGGTTCTTCATAACAAGCGAAGTCCCTCCTCTGACCACTGTTGAAAAGCCTCCATCTTCAATCATGACATTTTCTGCGATGAAAGGATGTCTTGTTCCGTAGGGCCTCAGATCTCTTTTACTCCTGGGAGAATCAGATCTGTTAATGAATATAATAAGTCCTATAGATTGAGGTGAGAAAACAAAACCTTTTAATGTAGATCGTATTTTGTAAATGGTCCTCAAAGTGTATTTCTTTTTCTCGTAACTTGTTATCAGGAACTTTACTTAAACAGTCGCAGGAGGGAAATTCAGGTTTATCTGTTGTTTCAGTTTGTTGTTCAGGTGGATGAACAATCGTAATACTTCTTTTATGATCGTACGCTTTAAAAAAATTATAATTAGATTAAAAATTAGTTCTCATAATACGTTCTAAACAGAAGTTTCTTTGCTCAAGATGTTCTTCTTCGCCCCTTTCTCTATTTCCAGTCACAATATAATAGGTAACATTCCCATTTGGTCTGAGCGGAGGTTGCCAGTTTATTACGAGTTCGAAACTTGAATTCGAATAAGCTGACAACGAACGGGGTTCAGATGGTGCTGAAATATTAAAAATGAAATAAGCGTTAACGATAAAAAGAAAATTCTTACTTGCTGGAGAAGTTCGAAAATACTGAATTGGACTTTGAGCACCACTTTTTTCAGTGGCTATAGTATACGTTTTGATATAATAAGCATATTGTGTGTATGCTTTTAGTCTTGTAAGAATGTGATACAACCAAACGTCTGAGCTGTTAGCTTTCTTTGTCTCAGTTTGAACAGGAGCAACGTCATCTACGCGCCAGCTAAAATGGGATAAAAATTATCTTGGTTTTTTCTTCTTTCTTTTCTTACCCATCACCACCACAAGCATCACGTCCATCATACAAAGTGATATTTTGATATGGGGCCTCAATAGAATAAACAATATATCCCAACAACGTCCTCCATCATAATGTTCAAATTGTTTCCACTTAATCAAAACACCTAGCGGAGTCTTTGTAGTCACTTTAGCTTCCAACTCCGTCACGTTACCTGATTAAAATGGGATCAAATAAAGGTAAATTATTGATTTCATTTCCTTACAGGCGACTTTATCGCCGTTTGAGTTCGTAGCGACTTCTAGATCTGTGTATTCTGGTAGTTGGGCCACTTCCCTCAGTTTGTCGATTTTAGAAATGCACAGCTTAGGGTTGAAATGAAAGAAAAGCTTTCCTTTTCGAATATGAAATGTCTGGTTTCGAGACTTCCAATCCCAAAGTTCGATTAAATTCTGGTTATCCAAAACAACCAATGCATAAAAAAAATATATACATAAAACATAATATAAAATATCTATGCTTACTTTGAGCTTTCCAGTTTTTTGCCATGAATTTCTTTCAAGTTTTTTAAGAAGTTTAACGACACTAAAGGAAATGATCTAACTATTTTGAGATACTGATCTATTTCTTCAATCATGTTTAAGTTTTCGTCAAGTTCTTTGACCACATTGCCTAAAACAAAAGAAAAATTCAATATATAATTTGGAAAAGGAAAAAATGACTTACTTCCTCCTCGTATTTGAATTTCTAAAGCTCCTTTGATAGAAGTGCAACCTCGTAGCTTCTGCGCTGCAGCAATGCTGTCCACATTTATACCAGGGCATTCCTTTTTGCAGATACCCTGACAAGGCTCGCATTGATTCCTTTTCTGGCCTTTGACCATCACCTCGACTTCCAGGTAGCCCGATTTACATTCCAAAACGCATTCGCCTTGAAATGGTTTCCAAGGATTGTGCCCGACGTTTGAGTCGATTATTTCGACAGGTTTCGGCATGTCATAGCAAACCGATTCTACGATACATCGTCGATTCATGTACTTGAATGTAGTGTATTCCGGACACTTTGAAACACATCTATTTTCAAACAGAACATGTCGGCAGCTCACGCAGTTCTCAGCACCGGGGCCGTAGCAACCGCCAATGCATAAAGGATGGCAACAATCCCCATTTGGATTACAGCTGTCATTACAATGACTTGGGCAGACTAAAAGAAGTAGGAGTAATATTAATTTTTAAAAAAATCTTAGTTACTTCTTTGGCAATTCTGGGAGTTCCAACAAAGTGGTTCCCCAGTGGTTGTTGAAGTAGGGCAAGTATGGTTCTTTGGAGAGCACATCGGACAATCGTTTTGTAGCTTATTACCCTAAAAAAATAAATAAATAATTGTTCGATTAATCAGAAGTTAAATGTATACCGCTATGTGATGCACGCCTTTTCCATTTTTGGCAATGATATCCCAATCTATGGTGTCCACAAAGCAAAGTACAGGATTTTTCGACAAATTGACAGAACCCCTTAGAATATCTGTAAGGGAGGTCAGGCCAATTTCCTGAAATGGGAAGAAAAACGTAAGAGATTCAAAATTTTTTATTCAACGGTTACCTGTAAATGAAGCATTTCGAATACGACGAGGGCATAATCCCTGAAAAGATGGTTGCCCCGGATGATGGCGAGATTGGGGAAAATCGAACCGAGAGACCGGAGGCCATGGACTCTGTAGAGAAGTAAATAGTCGGTGATTTCTCTCAGTTCGGGAAAAGAAATGTTGTTGAAATCCGCCTCGGTTGCTTTGTCGATGAGAACGATGTGAACGAAACCTTCGACGATTTCGCATCCTCGAAGTTGAGAGAAGGATTCAACAGAGTTTCGGATATCTTTACTGCTGCAGACTAGACAAAAAAAATTTATTTATTTTTTCAATAATTCCGCTATTCTCTTCAGACAGTCGAGGACTTCAGAAAATCAGTCCAGTGGTTCTTGAAATAAGTCGCGATGAATTTTAATTATTATTAATTTATTAGGTGTACAAAATGAAACTCAGCCACAGAGTAAATTTGAATTTTGTAGATTTTAGCCGAGTTTCATTTTTACACCTAGTAGTTCATTTTTTCAAAATTTTAAACATTTTAGGCGTTAAAGTCCATCAAAAGTTGACCTTCTCCGTGTAAGAAGGTTATTGAAGTATAACCATTAAGAAGGTTAATTTTTAAAGGCTTGTAAATCGTAAACCGTTACAATATTCAAAAATGCACTAAATAAAATCTGTTGGAAATTTAATTCTCTTTAATTTTTATTCTATTCATTTTTTCTCTAGGACGCACTGTTTTCAAGATAAATTTATTTAAAAAAAATTATTTTCCGAAAATGGTGCATCCTAGAAAAAAATAATTAAGTACAAATTTATAGAGATTAAATTTCCTACAAGTTTTATTTATTAGGTGTACAAAATGAAACTCAGCCACAGGGTAAATTTGAATTTTGTAGATTTTAGCCGAGTTTCATTTTGTACACCTAATAGTTGGATTTTTTTTCTTTTCAAAAAGAACTTTTAAACGTCTAATCATAATAATAATTGAGTATTTTAGTTAAGAGTATAAAAAAAAAGAAAGAAAGGGGGAAAAAAATATCTTGGTATTTTAAATTTTCAAAGGGGATGAACTACCGAGGAAAGATAGGAAGTAAGTGAAAGAAATTCATTGACAAAACTAAGCCCAACCCACGCGAACTTCCTTCCGAATGAAGTTTTCTCAATAGCTTCCTCCTTTGAAAAGGGATTTTAAGGAGAGAAAAAAAAATCTGACGAGGGTTAATAAGTTCAATAAGGGCACTTTAAATAGAACACGGAATTCGATAGTCTGATTGAATCAAATACCAAACGATTTACCTAGTAGTAGTTGAGAGAATGAACAAAACACAAGTTTAAATCAAAATAATATGAACAAGATTTAGTTGGTTTTTCCCTTGGTATTTTCCTTTGCGGTTCACCCTGTATATAAGATGAAAAATATCTTACCACCAGGTTCATTGAGGACAGTCTTGCTGTGATTTTCGTTCGACTGCGCGATTGCAGGAGTCGCAGAAAATAAAACGCACATCAAACAAAAGGCCAAAGTCCACAATTTTGACGATTTCCTTTCAGGCCACCTTCTAAACATCTTTTGATCTGAAATTACACAAAATTAATTAGTTAAGAAAATAAAACGAATTGTTAAAAGATACCATTTTATAATTAAATCTCAATACTGTCTTAAGTAATGTTGTTGCCTATTTATTATATTTTGTTTTATTTTTTATTTTTATTTATTTTTTCGGTGGAATTACGAGAGGAATTATTGCGACGAAGTTGAATATTTTAAAAATATTCAAAATATGTGAAGTTCGACGTTTTGAAATGCTGTATTGGTTTATATGAACTATGTTCCATCCGAAGCTTTTATTTGGTTAGGGAATTTCAGATATGTCTCCTTTTGACAATTTCATCTCAAAATTGAGTGTTTGTCCCGGATAAACAAAGGGCGTGGGTTCAAATCCAACTTGGGGCCTTATTTTTTTTTCATTGAATATGAAGAGTACGTTCATATTTAATTCTCCAACTTTGTTTAGTATGTTAAAATCATGGATGTCTTTTTATTTGAAACTTTAAAAAAGGTCCCTTCTTTGAAAACACCTTATTTTTGTCCAAGATAAAAATAAAATAACAAATTCGCTAGAAGTGAGCAAGCAACTTTTTACTAGGAATTTTTAAGCTCAATTTTCAAAAGGTGTTGATGACCTCAAAGAATACAGTCTCTGAGACCTCAAACATTTTTCAAGCCAATAGAAAAAAAAAAATGAAGAGAAGAGCTTCTGCAGAATGGTAGCAGAGGGTAGAATGGGGTTGGCGGGGCTTCAATCTCGGAAGGGAAAGGATAGATGGGGGTTTCCGTAACATAACCTGAGCCACGCGATAGAAGGAAAAGCTGTTCCCCAATGGTGGGAAGGACATGGAGACACCTGCTCTGAAGACTAAACATCAATGTCTAAAAAAATTTCAATTTTTTTCCAAAAATGTAGGGAAAATATGGGTGAGAGGATATCCCTCCGGCACACGGTCCATTATTTCTATCTCGATACTTAAAAAACTTCATATTACACCTCTCCTCCTTAAAGGTTCCCCTCCTTTATACTTCCCCCCCTACTTTTAAGGAAGCTCCCGTCAGGGATCCAGACTTTGTTATTACAATTAGTTGATTGTTGTTGCAAATCAACGAGCAACAGTCATGAAATTCTAGTTATCATGTCATCCAAGTCTTCTAATTAGAAAATCTTAATTAATCTAATTGGACTTGGGCAGAAATAATACTAAAATAAAAAATCTTTTTAGAATTAAAATAAAATTAGCGACCATACGTTCTAATGGAAGTAATATATCGCATGTCGAATAATCAAAATAAGGCTTTTACATAAATTAATTAAAATGATGTCGGTTGAAGATGAAAGGTAGCAGATTATGGAGGAGTTAAATCATGATATATGAGCTCTTACATAATCGAGGGTATCCATACAATTTGAGGCTGTAGCATAACTGATCGGTTTACCATTTCCGATAGTGTCGGCTGTCGAGACGACCCTTCCTCCCACTTCGCGAGGGTCAACCCAACGCAAACGGTGACGCTTCCTCCCTTCTTTCAAAATGTTTCATGCGATAATTGGTTTCAATTTTGGGACCGAGGTTCCTTTTGCACTATTAATTATAAGTTCAAATTTAAAAGGCCAACTTTTGACAAACGGCTTTCATTTCAAAACAAACAGTCGATAACAAAAAAAAGTTAATTAAACTGGATTTAGAAATTTATAGCGCATTCCGATCTAGTAAATTGTGCTGACGCTGTTCCTATAAATTTTCAGTTCACAAGCCAGTCACGAGATGTTTCCACGAAGTCTAACTCTAGGAGGGGATAAAAATTACATTTTTCACAGGTCGGGAAAAACCCTGAAGCAAAATGATGACTACGAAAAGATTTTAAAATACTCGATTTTGATTGATTATACGAAAACAGAAACTTCCCTAATCTAAAATGCTTTCAGGAAAAAGGTATAATTACTGGAGTATTTAAAGTTTCTAAAAATTAGGGTAAAACGACAAAACTAAAAGGGGAAATTATCGGAGCAATTAAAGTTGAAAAGGGAAGTACGAAACGCAAAAGATAAACAATGTTCATGCATAAAATTAAAAAAACCAGGAAAAACTTTTTTTTATCATTCCTAATTTTGCTCCTTATTTTAATTTCGGGATTTTTTTTCTTCTTTAATTGTTTTGCTTGGTGAGAATAGGAACAGCTCAGAGGTGGCGGATTTATGTTAAAAAGAAATTCAAGAGAAGGAAAAGTTAGAAATGACGTTAGACCGAGATGACTCGGATGCATTGCGGGTAGTGAAGGCACTTTACGCTTCAAGGTGCTCGCCTTTTAGGGACCGTTCAAACTCGCATTTCACTCTAAAGCAGTTGAACATAAGAAATCTGCATTTCGATATAAGAAATCTGTAGTTCACCATAATGCGTTTCGGCATAATGCAATTGAACATAAAACTTTCAAAAGTTAAAATTTTCAAATAAAGCGTTTTGCCATAAACGACTTTTTCATAATGCAAGTCGACATAAACAAAACGCAAGTCACCATAACGCTTCTCACCATAAAAGCCTCTTTTTAAACTTGTTTTTCGCTATAAAACTGTTTCTGTCGTTTGGGCATAATACATCACACCATAAACGAGGGACAGCGAAAGAGCAAGCTTACTTTCGCCGTTTAAAACGCCATTACGACAAAAACCTTAAAACTTGTCAGTTCACCACAATGCAATTCAATATAAAGCAGCTCACCATAAACTGGGGAAAGCACGCAGGCAGCCAATGGGATCAGCTCGTTTTATGACTCAAGAGAGTTAACTTTTTTTCCTCTCGCGAGGATGTGCACGTTTTATGACACAAGGGGGTTAATTTTTTTCCACTCGCGAGGATGTGCGAATCGCATTATGGTGAACTGTCAAGTTTTAAGGTTTTTGTCGCCATAATCGCGTTTTAAACGGCGAAAATGCTCGTTGGCTGTCCGTAGTTTATGGTGAGATGTATTATGCCCAAACGACAGAAACAGTTTTATGGCGAAAAGACAAGTTCTTAAAATGAAGGTTTTGTTTATATGTTCAACTGCATTATTTTGAAACGACAAATTTTATATCGAAACGACAAGAGTTAAATCTCTTCTTTATGGTGAGATGTATTATGTCCAAATACATTATGGTGAAAGTTTTCTACTATTTCTGAGTTGCAGATTTTTATGCTATTTTATGGTCAGAGTCAAATCGACACGTGTACACTCTCATTTTAGAGACGAATCACATTTTGTTCCTTAGATTTGAGGAAAAATGCAAGGACTGTGGCTGAGATGCCAGGAGACCAGATTCCGCTTGGGGGGGGGACTAATAAATCGGAATTACTTACCTTTGATTTGTATGTATACGCATATAGGCATATGGAATTCTGTATTCCTCGTAGCCAAATCAGTTTCTTATCAATTGGTTCGACATAACGTCCGAGTTTGCACGAATGGCAAATCTCTTTCTCGGCTCCTTGCATCACATCTCCTCAGTGTTTTCTCAGTTTTGAAAAACGGTGAGTTCTTCACCCTGGAAAAGAAAAATGGATAAATAAATACCTACAAGAAACGTGAAAAAAAGGTTTTTTATTTTTAAGGTGTTGACTTTTTCACTGCGGGAAAGTTGACAGAACTTGATGTCAGTCATAATAACATGATTTTTTTATTTGGTTAAACAAAAGAGGCTTAATTCTCTTTGCCAACGTCATAATAACTGCGGGGCACCAATTCAAAAAAATTCCTATAGCGAATAATTAAAGTCTCAAAATTGTTCCGATGTTATTTATCCAATTAAAAAAATGTAATTTACGTTTCAATTAGAAAAGCATTAGTGTGCTTTTACGTAAAAGTTAATTAAAAAAAATAATAATAAAAACGTTTGCGTTCAATATTTTAATATCTTTTTAAATTTTAAAAATGAAAGAAAGCTTTGAAAAGTGTTTTATTTAAAGAATAAAGGAATGAGACGGACTGGAAAAAAAGGTAAAATCCTTTTTAATTGCTTATTGGATTTTCAATTGGAAGAACTCGTGGCAATTGAGTTGAAAATGATCAATAAAATTCATAAGTCGAGAAATCGAAGGTTTCTGGGTAGGATTATTAAATTCTCAAGTCTTATCGATTTCAGAAATATAGGAGAGCGTAAAGATGAAGGAAGAAGTGTGAGGGGGATCCGAAGAGGAGGGAGGGAATGCAGAGGTTGGCAGTAATCGCACCCAAACAGATGCAAGTCGAATGTAAGCCAATAACGGTAAGGGTTTCCCGGCTGCCCTATTGATATTTCCAGACGAGAGAGCGAACGTTCAACTTCTGATCTCGTAATGTCTTTTTTAGAACGGAGGCTATTCCGGTTGGCGTCGGGGAGAGGGAAATACGTAACGATTTACATATTCTTCTCTAAATACCCCTCAGAAATTAACTTGAATTTAAATTATTAATAATTACGATGGAGCGGGGAAAAGGCCCAAAAAAACAGATGTTTCCTTGGGAAACGCTTACAACAATTGCTCCTTTGCTGGAATGATGGCTGAAGATGATTTTCTACAAAAGGGCAAGCCGTTTATATTGAATAACGTTTTTTAACTTCCTTAAAGAAGTTATTGTGATACCCTCCACGTCGGGTTTTTGGGGAAGGGTCTTCCAGACCCCGGAGGGTCAAATCGAATATTGATCTTTACCGATCTCAACTTTGTCTGTGGTGCCGGCCGGCCGTCCGTAGCATTTTTTTCCGGAACACTTTACGGCTACAGTTTTCATCCGATTTTCACCAAATTTTCACACAAATTTCTTTAGCCGGTGAAGAAGAATGTAACGAGGGCGATTTTTGAATTTCGAAAAAATGGCGGAGATATGTCTGTTTGAAATTTTAAAAAATTCGCTGCGGCCGAACCGTTGGTCCGATTTTCACCAATTACTCCTTATATTTTTTAAGAATTTTTGGTGTAAAAATTGCCACTTTTTAAATATTATTTTTTTTAGTAGGGAGAAATTTCATACTTCTACCCATTACGAGAGGCACATCCCTAGGCCAAAGAGCCCATTATTTCTACCTTGACACTTAAAAAAATTTTCGAAAAAAAGAACTTGGAAAATTTTTCAAAAAAAAAATCCGGAAAATTTTTCGAAAAAAAAAATTTGGTGCCTCATAGGCTAGTAACCTGGTGTACCACCGATTATTTTTAATTTTACTTTTTTTGTTTCTTAGAAAGGAACTTAAAATTTATTTTTTACAAAATAACGCTAATACACAGTAGAGCTGATTTATTCAGAGTTGTGCGTATTCATGTCAATATCATAAATCTAAAACTTATAAATATGAATAAGAACGCATCCATATTCATAAAATCTAGTAATTCATATATTATTTTTATTACACAAATTATTTATATTACACAACACTTCAAGTTAAAAAAAATTTGAAATTTATTCATACAATAATTCACGAATTTATGGAAAATGATTTTTTAAAATTTTGTGATAACGTAAAAAATTAAATAAAAATATCAGTTTTATTAAAATTCATAACATTATTTTATGAATTTCGGATTATTTTTTTTAATTTCTAGAAAATCATAAGTTTTTTTTATGACTTTCTGAAAATTTTAGATTTTTTTAATAATTTGGGGTTTTAGCTAATTTTTTTTCATGTTTAGGACCATAAATAAGGTAATTTTATTAATTTCCGTAATCCCCCACTTGCGCCAGAAATCGGCACTTTTAGTTTTTGGCATCTAGCTCATTCCCAGCTCATTTTTTTGAAGACATAACGATATACAAAAATTTAGATAACTGAATTTCCAACAAATTTGATTTACACGTTTTTCACGTATTCAAGCTACGAGTTTGCGAAAAAGAGAATTTTGCAAATTTTTGACTGTTCCTCCACATTCCATCCCAAAAATCTCAGCAAAAAATTTAAAATTTTTATATCTATTTTTTACACGGAGTGTTTTTGTCAGTTTTATGCTCAATATTTACTCATGCGCAATCACTGTGGAATAAAAGGTTAAGCAGGTAAAAAATGCGCAATCCCGGTGCAGCCGTATTCATAACCTTCAACTAAGAATTTACGTTTGAATTTCAAAGCTCATAAACTAAAAACGATAGGACTTGAGCGTTTTATTTTTGAACGATTTTTTGACGGCTAGCGGAGCGTCCTCGTCAAGTTGAACAGCGGAACACGTCCTTGATGAATATTTAGAGTAAAATTTATTACCCGACGTTTTCGAAATAAAAGGACTTGAATTTCTCAGAAAGTCTAAAGGCGTCCTGAAATAACGTTGGACCGATTCCATCCCAGTCCATACTAGATTATAAAACGGTTACAAAAAAAATCCCGATTTTTAATTAGCTTGATACAAATATACAACAAAAATAAATATTAGGTGTACAAAATGAAACTCGGCTAAAATCTACAAAATTCAAATTTACCCTGTGGCTGAGTTTCATTTTGTACACCTAATAAATAAAAATTGTAGGAAATTTAATTCTCTATTAATTTGCACTTAATTATTTTTTTCTAGGATGCACCATTTTCGGAAAATAATTTTTTTAAAATAAATTTATCTTGAAAACAGTGCGTCCTAGAGAAAAAATGAATAGAATAAAAATTAAAGAGAATTGAATTTCCAACTGATTTTATTTAGTGCATTTTTTCAATATCTGTAACGGTTTACGATTTACAAGCCTTTAAAAATTAACCTTCTTAATGGTTATACTTCAATAACCTTCTTACACGGAGAAGGTCAACTTTTGATGGACTTTAACGCCTAAAATGATTAAAATTTTGAAAAAATGAACTACTAGGTGTACAAAATGAAACTCGGCTAAAATCTACAAAATTAAATTTACCCTGCGGCTGAGTGTCATTTTGTACACCTAATAAATAAATAAAATCATGACAGAAAAAGGCTCAATAGTCTAAAGCTGGCTCAGATGGAAACTTTCTCAAAGTAGAGCAATTAAACCATTTTTCGTGCCTACTATCGAAATTTTTTCAGTTTTGAGGTAGAAAATTAAATGTCTTCGCCCAGTCAGGCCACACGAAACAGGCGAGAAAACCCGGAATGTCTCTCTAATATTTTTCGACAAAAAAATGCGACTGGCGGCCGTAGACAGCCTCATGATCGGTAAAGACCACTAATCAGTTTTCCTCCAAGGGTTCCGGAAGACCCTTCCGGAGGATGTCAGCTTCTCTTTGAACAAATTAAAATTCCCAAAACTGGATAAACTTAAGATGGAAAAAAATCGGACAACTTTCGAGGTCAATATCATGGGTTTTTAAATTTTAAAGCAATTAACTAATAGAATTTCCCATAGAGGGGAGAAAAAGTGGTTTGCCCAGTAAATTAGTCGTGGAATGTGGGTGCGTTGGATTTTTTAAGAGACCAAAATGTTTATCGAGCCTATGTTTAAAAGCCAGATTTCCAATAATGGCGATTTATCTGTGAAAAAACTTAAAATTCTAAAGAGCTAAGACTTTTGATGTTCAATAAGATCTAATATTAGATTATGTGGTGGGGGATCGTATAATTGGATGGAACTACGTTAAAAATGTTAACATCCCAAGTCTCACCTTTTATCTCGTTTGTTTGGATTTTCCCAAATCCAGTCTTAAAATTACAAGTTTTCAGAAGGTTTTTGTAATACTTCTAACTAATCGGGGCGCAAATTGCAGGCACATAAAAAAAGTACTTGTCCTACGGGAACTTCCTCAAAGATCAATTTAATCATTTCTCTTCCTCACAATCGAAAAATTTCTTCAGTATCAGGGTGGGAAGTACTGGTTTGAAGAGCTTCCAACGAAAACTTCCTAAAAGAGAAGTATCTATATAGGAGGGGGAAGTATAACGGAGGGGACGTAAAACGTAGGGGGAAGTATATGGGAGGGGAAGTATAACGGAGTGGGAAGTATATGGGAGGGGAAGTATAACGGAAGGGGGAAGTATATGGGAGTATAAGTGAGGGGAAGAAATTTGTGTGAAAATTTGGTGAAAATCGGATGAAAACTGTAGCCGTAAAGTGTTCCGGAAAAAAATGCTACGGACGGCCGGCCGGCACCACAGACAAAGTTGAGATCGGTAAAGATCAATATTCGATTTTTCCCTCCGGGGTCTGGAAGACCCTTCCCCCAAAACCCGACGTGGAGGGTATCACAATAACTTCTTTAAGGAAGTTAAAAATGAAAGTTTTCGCCCAGACAGGTCACACGGAACGGGGGAGAACACCCAAAGTTTCTACCTACTACACTACATTTTATGGCCGTGGTCAGATTTTCACCAAATACTCCTTGGATAGTAGGGAAAAATTTGGGCTGCTCACGCTCATGTAGGCTTCTGGGCAAAGACTTCAATTTTTTCAACAAAAATAAAATGTCCTTCTTTTGATCAAGTTACCGCCAGGGTCTCCAGACCCGCACTTTATTAGCTTTAGCTTAAATGGATTATTACAATACAATCGTGAGCATAAAGATTAGTTTGCCACCGCTTTTGCATCAATATACTAATTATTTCCCCTCAAGAACCTCAGAGAAACAAAACAAGTAAATTTAGTCAAATTATATTCAAGGAGGCTCCGTTTAAGTATAAGCGATTGCTAGGATGAAAGGTACGCCCCATCCCACCCTCCACTCCCCCACCTGTCATACGTAAGCAGCCACGCAGCTCGTATCATCTCATAACAAATAACTTAAGAGGATTTTCTCAGGAGTGCTCTCGTCAACACGGTAAACAATTTAAATTACCAACTCCATTTTCCTCATTTCTCTGCGTAAATAGGCCCACATTTCCTCCTATTTTTTTTTTTTTTTTTTTTTTTTTTTTTTTAAATTAAAAACGTTTTATAAATAAGTCAAGATGATATAACTGAGTGAAATATCGCAGATTGTTTTTCCATGCGTAAGGGGGGGGGGGGGGAAATAACAATCTTTTTTTTTTTCACTTATAAAAAGTACTGCCTGGAGCTTCCTCAAAGTAGGGCAATTAATAATCCCTACTTCGGAGAAAAAAAACTTTTAAAAGGAAATATCGGATCAATAGTACGGCAGTAATGCACTAAACTTTAGACAGATCTCTGCGATTTAACGAATTTCGAAAAAAAAAAAAAGCTCTCAACGTTATCAAGTTAACTTCAAGAGAATCTGTGATTTGGTGAAAATCGGATGAAAACTGAGGGCGTGAAGTGTTCGGAAAAATGCGACGGACAGCCGGCACTAAAGACAACCTCATGATCAGAGTAGGGCATAATCTCCACCATATTTTATTAACGATTTTTCAGAAAATCGTATTTTATTTTTACAGTTTTCATCCGATTTTCACCAAATTTCCACACAAATTTCTTTAGCCGGTGAAGAAGAATGTAACGAGGGCGATTTTTGAATTTCGAAAAAATGGCGGAGATATGTCTGTTTGAAATTTTAAAAAATTCGCTGCGGCCGAACCCTTGCAGTTGGTCCGATTTTCACCAATTACTCCTTATATTTTTTAAGAATTTTTGGTGTAAAAAATTGCCACTTTTTAATTATTATTTTTTTTTTAGTAGGGAGAAATTTCATAACCCACTACGAGAGGCACATCCGTAGGCCAAAGAGCCCATTATTTCTACCTCGACACTTGGAAAAATTTTCGAAAAAAGAACTTAAAAAATTTAGAAATTGTTTGACAAAAAAAACTTAAAAAATTTTTCGAAAAAAAAGTTAAAAAAATAGGTACTTAAAAAAATTTTCGGAAAAAAACGTGGAAAATTTTTTGAAAAAAAAAATTCGGAAAATTTTTGGGAAAAAACAAACTTGGAAAATTCTCCTTTATACTTTCCCTCCCTTATACATCCCATTCCGTTATAGGTACTTTCATTCCCTTATACTTCCCACTCCGTTATACTTCCCCTCCCATATACTTCCCCCTACGTTTTACGTCCCCTCCGTTATACTTCCCCCTCCTATATAACTTCTCTTTAAGGAAGTTTTCGTTGGAAGCTCTTCAAACCAGTACTTTTTAAGAGAACTAATTCTTATACCAATTTTCATGATTTTTTACGATTTTTTGATATAACTGCAATTTTAGAAAAAAAACGTAAAAAAATCTGAATTTTTTATTTATTTTAAGGTTCCTTTCCTCAAAAAATTTGTTTTATCAAATCATTTTAAAAAAATGCGATTTTCTGAAAAATAATAACGATTATAATCGTTATCGCATTTAATAATAAAAAATAACATGAATACGATACCTTACTCTGCTAACGATAAAGATCTTTTCCAGAGACCTCGAAATGGAGGGTATCGCAATAACTTCTCATTGAGAAGAGAGATTCCCGTTATAGCGCAGGTATATTTTGGTATATACTCATTTTAAATGTGAGCAAATAAAAAAAGGGACCGAGGGTGTATGTTTTTAAGAGGAACCCCGAGAAGGATAAACGGGGACATTATCGTATGTACATACATCCCTTCTTCCTTTTTTGTCAAGCGTTCCTTGTTGAAATGCACATCATCAAACAGCTCATCCTCAACACTTCTATAGAAAATAATAAAAAACTCCAAAAACTGTGCATCAAAATTATACGCCTCACCGAACAGGATGTTTTCGCGATTTTCATGACCGAGGAAAATGATAATTGTATACTACAATGCGTTCAAAAAAACATCGTCGGATACATCAAACTACAAAAAAAAAACATAAACATTTACGAATTGTATATTTATTATAAAGGAGAGAGTGATTTATTTATAAAAGCTTACGTTGACCAGACACCGTAAAAGAAGCGGAGTTTCAAATAAATGTAAAAATCAACTTTTCGTTCCCTCTTTTATTAAAAAAAATGACGCGTAATTTTGAAGGAGAGAACAGCAGAAGAAGCGAAAAAAAGATAACGACTTGGAAGGACAAGAGTGCTTACGTTAAAAAAAAAAGTAGTTCGTTTGTAAATTAAATACGTTTTATAAAGTCATTTTAAAAGCAAGCATCAAAAATGGAGTACTTAGTTGAACATATCGAACCTTCCGGCGATTCTAGGAAACCCCAATGACGTCAATTTGCCCAATCACGATCGCCACTTGATAGTCTAATTGTATTACAATTAGAAGCATAAAATATTTGATTTTTAGATCGTCCCTTGTTTCGAAAAAAAAAAAAAATTTTTACACTGATGTGACAAAAAGAGGAAAAACTTAATTTGAAGTTCAGAAAAATAAGTAACGCTAATACAGAGTAGGGCATAATTGTAATCATGATTACGATTATAATCGTCATAGGTTTTTACTATGTTTATGATTACAATCGTAATCATATTTTATTTACGACTTTCTAAAAAATCGCATTTCTTTGACAATATCATAATTTTTTCACGATTACGATTTTTGTTTAGAAAATTATAATTTTTTAAAAAGTTTTCTGAGTAACCAGGAAAAAAAAATGTCTGAAAGAAAACGTAAACAAAAATGTCACTTTGAAAATCGCAACAAAAAATGTATGATTACGATTATAATCACATACGTAATCATAATAAAGGATAATATGATTACGATTAGGCTGTAAAATACCCTTTAGTTTTCGTATACTTGAATCATTTCTTTTTTGCAATCGGGAATTCGCTCAGACTGACATGCTCATCCATATCAAGATTCATGCATTCAACGCCACGATTTGTCCTCGATATTTTACTCCTCGTCACGTCTTTTTCGAACTCGAATTTTTTAAACGGAAGATCAATTTCCTTATAGGCTTATAGAACTGAGCTAAAAAATTTTTGAAATTCTTAAGTCAAAAAAGCCTGGGAGTAGAAAAAAAAGGGTCTATTGTAAGGGTTAAGTGAAAATGAGAAGAGAGTGAAAAATAAGGTAATAGTCCACCTGATGAGGCGTATTATTCCGAAACCTGTAGTGGAATCTCCGTTTTTTTCATTCTCTCTCCCTCGCTATAAAAATAAAAATCTATTGTTTATCTTAGAAAAAGTCCCTGATTATTGCCTAACAATCCCCAGCCTTTAAAGGTGATTTCTCGCGGTTTTTCCCCTGTATCTCCAAAACCGTACGTCTTAAGTGAAAAATGTATTAAATAAAAATGAAAGCTGATTAAATTTCCTACAAATTTGAAATGGAAAATTTTTTTTTATGACCAACCGTATCCGAGCTACGAGGCAAAAAACGCCCGGACTACCACCTACACATTCCCGAAAAAAAAACATAATTTTTTCTTTTATTTGGCCTCTTTGGGCTTAGTCTGTACTATAATCCTAAAATAAAATTAAAAATTTTATGCTTTCGACGAAATATTTTTTCAAACAGAATGACAGTTAGGTATGGAATGTGGACCGTGATGTCATGTTGGCTAGCGGGAATCGTTATGCGTCAAGTTCGGATCATCCGAAAAATGATTACACATTTTTGTGACGAACGCATTTTAAAATAAATATGAACATGGGAGGATAAGTTTTTCTCAGCTTCTTACGTAAAACTCCTCCTTCACCTGCCCCACATCTTTTTTCCCCACCTGCTTTTATAAAGAGACACTTCTAGCCTTTCTCTCGATAATATATTGTTTAGCAAGACTAAAACGTTCGCTCTCCTTTGGGGACATCGCATTAAATCCGCTTTCCTCCTTCCATATATTCCACCTATTTGCGAATGCCATTTTATTATTATCAAGAAATACACGGACACGGAATTCTTCAAACAGACAGACCAAGAGCTTAAAAAGCGTTTTTATGGGGGGGGGGGGGGGTTCTAGCAACAAAACCTGGAAAAACGACAACTCTGTAAAAGTGGGTTTCTCGGACAAAAAGCCGAAATGGGAGTTTCAAGACGAAATGGGAAAAATGCGAGAAGGCGCCGATATGGGAGTAAACTCAGATTAACGTTGCAATCGATAAAGACCAATGGTCGTTTAGAACCAGCCCCTGTCCTATTTTCCACTATGAAAATTTCCCGAAACTGCTGGAATAAAAATATTTAATTTATTATCGAGTTTACCAAAACAGTCTTGACACCATTCTGAGAATGCCTCGTAGCCAAAAAAGTTTTTATTTTGTTAATTATTATTACTAACATACGTCCTACTTTCAAGGGTTGTGTTCCGCTGTCCCGAGGATTTCGTAAGGGATGGCCAAATGTCCCGCTGTCCCCAGGATACAGATGGCCAAATGTCCCGCTTTCACCCTCAGACAAAGGAGACACCTACGGAGTAAACCGTACTGGTTTTTCAGAAGGGCTCCACTGTTTACCTCCCTATTTTAACGGGCGTTTAAACGGGTTTCGGAATGTTTCCCCGATTATATGTCTGACAAAAACCGTTTTATCAGGTTTGCGGGTGTTCAGCATTTATTAGGTGTACAAAATGAAACTCGGCTAAAATCTACAAAATTCAAATTTACCCTGTGGCTGAGTTTCATTTTGTACACCTAATAAATAAAAATTGTAGGAAATTTAATTCTCTATAATTTGTACTTAATTATTTTTTTCTAGGATGCACCATTTTCGGAAAATAATTTTTTTAAAATAAATTTATCTTGAAAACAGTGCGTCCTAGAGAAAAATGAATAGAATAAAAATGAAGAGAATTGAATTTCCAACAGATTTTATTTAGTGCATTTTTTAAATATCTGTAACGGTTTACGATTTACAAGCCTTTAAAAATTAACCTTCTTAATGGTTATACTTCAATAACCTTCTTACACGGAGAAGGTCAACTTTTGATGGACTTTAACGCCTAAAATGTTTAAAATTTTGAAAAAATGGACTACTAGGTGTACAAAATGAAACTCGGCTAAAATCTACAAAATTCAAATTTACCCTGTGGCTGAGTTTCATTTTGTACACCTAATATTTTGTATCGTTTACCACGTTTTTATTAATGTATAAACACCCGTTTCGCCAGGTTTATGAGCGTTTGACTCCCGTCTTATCGTGTTTTAGGCCACTTTCCTCGATAATCTGGTCTAGAAAAACCGTTTTTTAAGCTTTTAACAAATTTTTTAACGGGTCAAGCGTAGCTTTTCTCGAATTTCAGGACGTTTCTCGGCAGTATTTTACTCAAGAAGAACCCAAACCTATTGTTCATTTCGTAGAGTGCCGCTTTGTTTATACTTGACAAACCATTAAAAAACAGTATGGCATATAAGTTTTAAAAAATTTCTGAAATTGGTACTCCTTATTCTAAAGAGGCAATTCAGCTTCAAAACTAAAAATAAGGGAATAAATCCACATTTGGAGAAGGGAAAAAAACCCGAGAGGTGCTGGCAAAGGAGAACTATTCGAGGGTATTGCCCTCTTGCCTTAAGAGGAAAAAAAGTGCTTTAAGAAAAGATAAAAAAAAATTACGAACTATAAATAACAATAATTATCGTATTCTTCGGTTTGATAGATGGTGCAAGGTGCCAAAATTTCTAAAGCTCAAGATTATTGTCTCCTCACAAAAGGTATAAGAGGAGCTTAGATAATTGACTTCAACAGTTAACTACGTCACGGACCTTCAAGGTTAAATGGTCACGATCAAAACACAACTTTTTCCTTATTGGGGCACTCAACTTTTCATTTTATTGCTTCATACAAAAATTGCCATGGCTTTTCATTTTTTAGTCAACTTTTGCTTTGAAAAATATAAAACTACATATACAATTTATAAATACAAAATGAATTCTTTTTGACTGGAATTGATTGAATATGAAGAGAGGGGAGCAAAAAAGGCTTACGAATAAACAAACACGCTTTCAATACGCCATTGAGCCCAGGAAATCCAAGTCGTTTAAATTCTTTAGGAGAAAATCGGATTGATTTTATAAGAACCTTGAAAGGGGGTTATTGACGGGACGTTTCATGGCGTTGGCTACAACCGACGTAATTGAAGAATTTATTGCAAACGTCACACGGTGCAGATTACACGTGGCATATTACACAAAAACCACGGAATTCAAGGGAACAGAAAATTTGAAAGGATTGAATATGATCAATTTAAAGATATTTGTGCTTTGAGGCCCTCCCTTTGTTTATTTCTTTAATCAAAGAATTAATTAATTTTTTTTATCTTGTTTGTAAAAAGGGTGGGTGGTCCCCTTGCAGTTTCGCTGTGAGCCTGCAAGTTTTTCCTCTTCAGAGAAAAAAAAATATAGCCAGGAATTTCAGGAAATGCGGTCAGGATTAGGCAAGGAGTATGAGGCACCCAAAAGGGAGAGCATCCTTCAACATAACGCATCTCACCCTGAAGAAGTTGAACATAAAAATGTGCATTTCGACATAAAAAATCTGTAGTTACCATAATGCGTTTCGGCATAACGCAATTGAACATAAACTCTCAAAAGTTAAAATTTTCAACATAAAGCGTTTCGCCATAAACGACTTTTTCAATAAATGCAAGTCAAATAAAAAAAGTGCAAGTCACCATAACGCTTCTCGCCATAAAAGCCTCTCTTTAAACTTGTTGTTTCGCCATAAAACAGTTTCTGTCGGACATAATACATCTCACCATAAACCAGCGAAAGAGCAAGCCTACTTTGGGCGCGCCGTTTAAAACGCGACAAAAACCTTAAAACTTGACAGTTCACCACAATGCAATTCAACATGAAGCAACTCACCATAAACTAGGCAAGCAGGCAGCCGATGGGATCACCTCGTTTTATAAAATAAGAGGGTTAATTTTTTTTCCTCTCGCAAGTGCGAATTGCATTTTGGTGAACTGTAAAGTTTTAAGGTTTTTGTCGTTTCGCCATAATCGCTTTTTAAATAGCGAAAATAGGCTAGCTCTTTCGCTGTCCCTAGATTATGGTGAGATTATGACCAAACGACAGAAACAGTGTTATGGCGAAACGATAGTTCTTTAAGAAAGTTTCCTTTATATTCAACTGCGTCATGTCGACGTGTTAAATCTCTTCTTCGTGGTGTGATGTATTATGTACAAATGCATTATGGTGAACGTTTTCGACTATTTTCTTTATGTTGAAGATTTTTTATGGTGAACGGTAACGCGCGATTTCTGCTATTTTATGGTCAAATACATTATGGCGAACGGGTTATGTCGACACTCGATTAAAACGCGATTATGCGACAAAAACCTTAAAACTTGACAGTTCACCAATGCAATTCAACATAAAGAATATCAAAAGAAGAAAACTTTATCCGATTTAGTTTGTTACGGACTAAACTTGAAGCGACGTATAAACGAGGACGAAAAATGTCATGCTTTTCACTAGCATTTCAACGATCAATTTTCTAAACCGTAAATTTTTATATTTTTGGACGTTCTGAAAAACTTTCACCAAATCGTTCTGAAGCGCTGATCGGGAGTAAACCGATGGCTCATTTAAAAAAAAAGCTATCGAGGGTATCCCAATAAATTCCTTTGAGGACATTGATAAGATTAAAAGAAAAGCTTTGAAATAAATGGTTTTAACATAACATTTTCCTTCGAGGAATTAAACTCTCTCCCTCGGATTACAGCCTAGTTAGCAGGGAAGATTAGGAGCAGGTGGCAGAGTTAACCGATTCAACAAATAGACATTATTTTAACAAGAATTCAGAAAATAACACTCAACACCTAAAGGGGAGAAGGTAATAACGGACCATTTACAGACAAGTTTTTCCGGTGATATCTTTATGTATGTAAGATGTAATGTGGTCGATAGGCACGAATGATTGTCGGAGTTATTGCGGAAGGGCGAACGGTGGGGGAAAGCAAGGCATTCTCGTAAAGAATCCACCGCGAACGGATTCGCTCGAGGTCAACGGCACAAATAGCACTTTTTTTTTAAAGGAAAATTTCGCGTGATAGATACGCACAAAATGGAAACTTCCGAAGTCATACTGCGTTCAAAACATTTCATTCAACCAACTTTGATGACAAAGCGATTCGGTGTAAATACCGACGTTTGTCCGAATCGAAATGTTTCTCCGTTCACAAGAGTAGTTGGTATTTGTCAACAAACACCGGCCGTGTTTAACATCCAACATTTTCGGTCTTTCAGGCTAACGTGATACCCAGCAATCGATTGTTTTAGAACAGGAAAAAAGTACTTATCTGGAGGACTGCTCTAGCAGTGCAGACTTGAGCAGACTTAGTGCCCAAGCTGGAAGGTGGAATAAGTGACATAGGAGGTGGTCCATGGAGGATCCATCCAATCAAATATCGCTCTCGATAATTTCTTGTTCAACCATTTTGGAAGATTGTGTGAAAATCAGGAGAAAATCACAGGAGGGGGAAGTATAAGTGAGGGGAAGTATATGGGAGGGGTAGTATAACAGAGGGTGAAGTATAACGGAGGGGGGAAGTATAAGGGAACGAAAGTATAACGGAAGGGGATGTATAAGGGAGGGAAAGTATAAAGGAGAATTTTCCAAGTTAGTTTTTCGAAAAATTTTTAAAGTTCTTTTTCGAAAAATTTTCCGGGTTTTCCTTTTTTTTTTTTAGAAAAATTGTCTAAGTTTTTCTTTTTTTTTTTTGAAAAATTTTTTAAGTTTTATTTTTCGAAAATTTTTCTAAGTGTCAAGGTAGAAATAATGGGCTCTTTGGCCTAGGGATGTGCCTCTCGTAATGGGTAGAAGTACGAAATTTCTCGAAACTAACCATCCCTAACCATTTCTCCCTACTCATAAAAAATTAATAATTAAAAAGTGGCAATTTTTTTACACCAAAAATTCTTAAAAAATATTAGCAGTAATTGGTGAAAATTTGGTGAGAATTGGATGAAAACTGTGGCCGTAAAGTGTTCCGGAAAATGCTACGGACGGCCGGCCGGAACCACAGACAAAGTTAAGATCGGTAAAGATCAATATTCGAATTGAGGCGCTCCGGGTACGAAGGGCGAACTCGACAAAACGTAGTTCCGAGATATTCGCATTTTAAAGTTTCGGTTTTTACGTATTTAAAGGGGAAAAAATGGCGAACTCAACATAAAAATTATATGGGTGTATTCACCAAGAGGTCTAGAATCTGAAAAAGGAAAAAAAACTGGAGGACCCTTCCCCAAAAACCCGACATCGAGGGTATCACAATAACTTCTTTAAGGAAGTTAAAAAAATTTGTCCGATGTCGAGTTCGCCCTTCGTACCCGGAGCTCCTCAATTTAACCTACGGGGTCTGGAAGACCCCTCCCCAAAAACCCGACGTGGAGGGTATCGCAATAACTTCTTTAAGGAAGTTAAAAAAGAAACACTTACCTAATTATTTTAAATAGATAAACTAAAAAGAGGAGCAATGTACCCGAGGTTATGACAGAAGAAGAAAATGAGACCAATTACGTCTATTGAAAGTTCGTAGAATCGAAAACGTGTTTAAAGGTTTAATTACTTATTTTCTCGTTCCTGAGAGACTCAAACGGCGATTAGAAAAAGAAAGAAAAAAAAAACTCGTAAATGACCCGTATTCACTTTATCACCAAATCGAGCACTTTGCTCAGAAGTTATTCGACAAAAACGGCAATTCAGTTTCTTTCATTCATTTGTTTTTTGTCTTTTTCACTTAATTAGTCTTTTTGTTTATCTCATAATTGGATAATTATAGGGAATGATACGATTCATTTCAAGTCAATCAAATATCAGATCAAATGGTTTAATTTGGGTAATCAAAAATAAAAGGCCGTGAATCTAAGAAGCCTTTCGGATGAAACGAAAACGCTAATTGTCAAAAACCCAACAAAAAAAGCCTTAAGTAGGAACGGGTTTGAACAGTTTGGCAAACTTGCCCCCTAGATGGTCTTCTACATAATCATGATTTTAAATTTTGTTTTTAACTTCCTCAAGAAGTTACTGTGATACCCTCCGACCCCCTGTTACTAGAAAAGGGTCTTCCAGACCCCGTAGGATAAATCTGATAAGTGATCTTTGCCGATCCTGACTTTGTCTGTGGTGCCGGCCGTCCGGCCGTCCGTCGCCACTTTTTCCGGAACACTTCACGGCCGCAATTTTCATCCGATCTTCACCAAATTTATACACAAGCTTCCTTTCACAGAAATCTTGAAAATGACGAGAGCTTTTTTCGAAATTTTTCAAAATGGCGGAGATATGACTGTTCAAAGATTTAAAATGAGCGCTGTGGGCGTACTGTTGGTCCGATCTTCACCAAATTTTCACTAAACATTCCTTGAATTATTTAAAAATTTTCCATGTTTTTAAAATTTTAATTTTCCAAAATTTTTTTTACTTAATAATTTTTCTAGGCAGAAATGTGAGTCACTTCGCCGGCTCGAGGGCGGCCTCTCTTTGGCTAACCGTACTGAATTTCTACCTTGATATAAAATTTTCAAAATAATTTTTTTTTTTTTTTTTTTAACTTCCTCAAGAATTTTTTTAACGGAAAATAAAATGGCGATTTATTAGGTACTTAATTTTTATTTTTTTTTTTTTCAAAAAACAGAAAACGAACAACAAAAAATACCTAAAATTTCTAACTTCCTCAAGACTTACTGCGATACCCACCAAATTTATTTCACAACTTTTACAAAAATTTAGTTCTCCTACTTAATACTTCCTCCTCCTGTATCCTTGAGGAAGTTATCGTTGGAAGCTCTTCAAACCGGAACTTTCCTTTGTTTTATACAGGGTGTCCGGAAACACATGGCGGAGAGCGTTAAAAAGTAGTTTTATGAAAAAAATGTTAAATGTAAACCCACCTTAATTTAAATCAAAGAATTTGATGGTGTACTTTAAAATGCGTTTGGATATACAGGGTGCCCCCAACAGAACCTAACTTCGTTAATTCAAATGAGAACCCTTATTTTTTATTTCAGATTCGTAATCTACGTAAAATTTCAGGTTGATTTGACTATTCATAAGACCATTTTTGACTACTTTAAAAAATGTCAAATTTTAGCGTTTTTTGCGCTAAAATCCGTTAAATCGACCTAAGAGATTTTTGAAAGAGCTACAGCGTCTTTTGTGGTTGTGCATAAAAACACACATAAAGACACCCCGGGTTTTTAATCATTTTTATTTTATTTTATCTTTTTTTTTCACTAGGCTAGCTAGCCCACCACTCCGAAAATTTAATAAGCATTTCAAGTCTCGAAAAATACGCTATTTTTGTGGAAATTGACTCCTAAAAACGCCGTAAGGAGGATGTAAAAAAAATTGGCACGGTAGCCGATTTGCCTATTTCACCCTCTGCGGTGTTCATTTTGTAAACCGTTGTCAAGCCTGACGCTTTTGACGGAAGCAACTTTGACCTAAATGACATCCGTGAATTTGAGCATCATCCCACACTTCTGCCCATGAATTGGACCCGTCTAACCTTAGCAAACCAAGCCTATTTACGAACACGCTCACGCTCCCCCTTTCTTCTGCTGCATCCTCCCATCTCCACTTTTTTTAACGCCATAAAAATTCTTTTATGTGTAATAATTAATCACTTCATGTATGCATGATTAATGCATAGGATTTCTTATTCATGAATTTATTAAGATAGAATGTTGCATAGATAAAAGGTACTCGTCAGAATAAAATCAAAACTCTAATGAACCAAATGCATTCATTTATGAATGGAGAAAGTTTTGAAAATTTTATCCTTGAACTAAAATCCCCACACGTAAAGAAATAACGCGTAGTTGAAAATATTCCGCTTTAAATTAAAAGCATCGGTTGGCGAGTAATTTGTTCTCCATCCAAATTATTGGAGTTATAAACAGTAATAAAATTAATCAAGATAAGCTCACCTAGGAGACAACGTAGGAAATGAAAAAGTTGAGCTGGGAAATTTCGTTTAGACTGTGCTGTTAGGTAGATCCATCACTCCGAAGCCATTCCATTTGTTTTTCGTCTTTAGACACTTTATTCGGTTTTCTTTTCGCCATTGAATGTTCGGATTCCGAAGGAGCAAAGTCTGAAAAACAAAAATAAAAAATGAGAACATTTTTCCAAGTCAAAAAACGAAAAGGGAGGCAAAATTAATAAAAGCTTTTTCGCGTCCACAAATAACTCGATTAAATAGAGATCAAAGATGGATCATTTCGTTAGAAATTTTAGGGGCGAGCCAGGTGAGCGCCCTTTGAGGATGAAACTAATGAAACTAGCTTTTTATATTCAATCATTACCTAATTATTATAACGGTATTAAAATACATTTTTATAATAATTAATACGGGTAGGCTATCAATATATTAGGTGTACAAAATGAAACTCAGCCACACGGTAAATTTGAATTTTGTAGATTTTAGCCGAGTTTCATTTTGTACACCAAGTAGTTCATTTTTTCAAAATTTTAAACATTTTAGGCGTTAAAGTCTATCAAAAGTTGACCTTCTCCGTGTAAGAAGGTTATTGAAGTATAACCATTAAGAAGGTTAATTTTTAAAGGCTTGTAAATCGTAAACCGTTACAGATATTGAAAAAATGCACTAAATAAAATCTGTTGGAAATTTAATTCTCTTTAATTTTTATTCTATTCACTTTTTCTCTAGGACGCACTGTTTTCAAGATAATTTATTGTAAAAAAATTATTTTCCGAAAATGGTGCATCCTAGAAAAAAATAATTAAGTGCAAATTTATAGAGAATTAAATTTCCTACAATTTTTATTTATTAGGTGTACAAAATGAAACTCAGCCACAGGGTAAATTTAAATTTTGTAGATTTTCGCCGAGTTTCATTTTGTACACCTAATAATAATATTAAAACGGGTTGGCTATCAATATAGCTTTTTTTCTATTTCTCAAACACCCTCGAAATTCGAGTACGATATTCCACACAGTAGCTATCTTCACCAAAACTATTTTGAAAATAACAAAATAAAACGGCAATTTATTAACAAGCGGGGGAGAAAACAGAGAGGGAATAAAAAGATCAAAGAACGTTTATTCGTAATTAGAATCCTCAGATATAAATATTTTCTCTAGAAACTTTGAAAATTCGTGTGGAGAAAAAGTGAAAAGGGAAATCTCCTGACTGGGAAAAAGATAAACGGAAATTCAGAAAGCTAATCTTAGAATTCCGCGGGAAATTGACGTCACTACGTTGAAAGAATGAGTAGAAACGTTTTCCCCGCTGTAAATGGAAAACTATACATCAAAAAAGTGACGTCACGCGGGAAATATCCGTGCCTTTTTTCGAAAATTTTAACTTTTTATACCCTTCCTCAAAAACCCGGGTAAAACAACTAACTTCTTTATATTAAGGAAGTTTGTAATGTAAACCCCTCCTGATATCAAAGAGGGGTTCATTAAATGAAAGAAATAAAAAATTTTTAATCAAAATAAAAAACAGCTGGCCAAAGTAGAAAAAACAAATGACGGCAAGAACGTCGGGCGGTTTGTGGCGCTTGGCGTTTCAAGGTCAGGGCCCAATTGATCATACCCATAAAAAAAAATTCGTTTCCTAATTTTAAAATAAACAAATAAAATTAAAAATATTTATTAAAGGACATGGTAAATAAACAAATAATTTTTTACAAATTTATAAATGCATAATTAAAAAAATGTTTAAATACTCGTAAAATATAATCGTTTGTCTTTTTTTTTTTGGTTTTCTGTTCGATCAGCTGTTCAGTGTTCTTTTGTTGAAGCCCAAAATATTTTCGCGTCATTTCTCCTCCGACCTCCGACCGCGATTCAGTTTTTCTTCTAAGTACTTAAAACTAAAGTTGGAATAAATTTTGAGAAAAATGGACAGCGAAATTCCCGACAGCTCTTATAATCTGTTCGAAGACGATGTCCTTAGTAGTTTATTTACTTTTATGGATTGCCAGCCGAACCCAGAAGTTGCCGATTTCGAAAATTTCGACTGGAGTCTTCCAGAACAAAAAACTCAGGAGAATACCGTGAACGCGACTCCAAAACCTGCGATTGAAACGTTTCCGAACGAGGAGAAGAAAACGCTGGAATATACAAAGAGCGCGACTCCAAAGCCTGCGATTAAAACGATTCCGAGCAAGGGGAAGAAAATGCCAGGAAGTAAAAAAAGCGCGACTCCGGAATACGATACGGACGACGAACAGGAAACGCCAAAATGTATCGCGAGCGCAACTCCGAAACCTGCGATTAAAACGATTCCGAGCAAGGGGAAGAAAATGCCAGGAAGTAAAAAAAGCGCGACTCCGGAATACGATACGGACGACGAACAGGAAACGCCAAAATGTATCGCGAGCGCGACTCCAAAGCCTGCGATTAAAACGATTCCGAACAAGGGGAAGAAAGAATGTACAAAGAGCGCAACTTCGGAACACGGCGAAGAACAGGAAACGCCAACAGCGAGCGCGAATCCGAAAATCGCGATCGAGACCTCTCAGAGCGAGAAAAATAAAACGCCAGAATGTAACGAAGGCATGGCTCTCGACCGGATCGAGAACCTTCCGAGAGAAGAACAGAAATCACCGACGACAAGGTCGCTACTCTGACGGACCTGGAGATCTTTCCGGAGGAAGAACAGAAAAACAAGTAGGGAACGAGGAAGCTACGACATTGGTCCTGGTCGAGATCTTACAGGACGAGAAACAGAAAAACCAAGAAGACAGCGAGGAAGCTACTCCGAAATTTGTCCTTCTTGAGATCTTACCGGATGATGCACAGAAAAACGAAGAAGAGGACGAGGAAGCTACTCCGACTTTTGACCGGCTCGAGATCTTTCCCGACGAAAACGAGGACCCTAACGAGGTCTTAAAACTGATCGAGATTCTCGAGAGCGAGCGAAAAACTCAAGAGCATGCCGAGAGTGAGGCTTCTAAAAACGAACTTATGAACCTTAAGGATTCGGAAAGAAAAACTCAGGAAAGTAAAGATGGCGAGACACCAAATCTCGAGGCCCATCCGAACAAGGAAAAGAAAACAACGGAATGTAGCTCGACTGCTGACAAAACCTGTGATGGTATGTATTTATAAATTTTGGTATTCATTTTTTTTAACTCTCGTAACATTTCCTTGTTTAGATGAATATTCCAAAATATATTGCCTATGCAGAGAGATGTCGTATGGATTAATGGTGGCATGCGACGACGAAACTTGTGAGGTGGAATGGTTCCACAGCGGATGTGTCAAGCTAACTAAAGCTCCTAAGGGGAAATGGTTTTGCCCAAGTTGCCGAGGTATGAGGTCCAACACACAAAAAGTTCGTCAAAAAAGGCCAGTCAAGACTGCGCCTAAAGCTGAAGCAAGCAAACCCAAGAAGAGGCGGCTCCAAGACGAAAGCGAAACAACGGACTCAGATTAATCGAGAGAAGGCCAAAGACTGTCTTATTGTAAATAGATGTTTATATGTTTTTTTTCAATCAAAATAAATTTTTTATGAAAACTTCACAGCCGCAATTTTAATTCCAATTTTTTACCAAAATATACTCCGTATATTTTTTAAGAACTTTGGTGGAACAAAGAAAATCGAATTCATAATATGACCTGTTCGGAAAACTTTAAAAAATGCCGATTTAGCGTTATTTTGCTCTATAACCCATGACCTGAGGCACTACATTTTTTTAAATAAAAATAAAAATAATAAAAATAGAGAAAAATGGGGGTTCTCAGCATAGGTCTTAGATATTAACGTTCATTAAATATTAGGTGTACAAAATGAAACTCAGCCACAGGGTAAATTTGAATTTTGTAGATTTTAGCCGAGTTTCATTTTGTACACCTAGTAGTTCATTTTTTCAAAATTTTGAACATTTTAGGCGTTAAAGTCCATCAAAAGTTGACCTTCTCCGTGTAAGAAGGTTATTGAAGTATAACCATTCAGAAGGTTAATTTTTAAAGGCTTGTAAATCGTAAACCGTTACAGATATTGAAAAAATGCACTAAATAAAATCTGTTGGAATTTAATTCTCTTTAATTTTTATTCTTTCATTTTTTCTCTAGGACGCACTGTTTTCAAGATAAATTTATTTAAAAACAAAATTATTTTCCGAAAATGGTGCATCCTAGAAAAAAATAATTAAGTACAAAATAGAGAATTAAATTTCCTACAATTTTTATTTATTAGGGGTACAAAATGAAACTCAGCCACACGGTAAATTTGAATTTTGTAGATTTTAGCCGAGTTTCATTTTGTACACCTAATAATAAAAATAAAAAAAAATTTTATAATAAAAAAAAAATTGAGAAAAATGGGGGTTCTCAGCATAGGTCTTAGATATTAACGTTCATAAAATACTAGCGCACATTTTATTTTGATAGAAATAGTGAACAAAGTTTTTGAGGGGTTCGCACCGCTAATTTAGCGAGTAAGCTCCATGAATGTGAGTCGATTGATTTTTATACGCCATAAAAAAGGTATACGAGCGATAAAATAAATAATATACAGCAATAAAATAAGAGGATGTTTTTCGTTTATGTTTTATCAATGTTTCCCTCATAAAAAGAAATAAAATGGGTTATAAAAAATAAACTTATAATACGTTCCAGGTAGACAAATATAGAAAGACACGCGAATGCCTCGATTTTTGCAGGGAAGAAAAATCGAAATAATATTATCCGAAAACTCAGATGCTTTTCTTAATTGCAGAAAGTCCCTTTACTGCACGTGGGTGAGGTGAACACCTTCAATCGATGAAGAGCCAACGAGAGTTGGCAGTCGAAGTTGGCATGATGAAAATCAGTTTGGCTCACTTTTATTCAATCTAAAATTAACCGTTTAAGGAATCTAAAAAATCGTTCTGTTGCCGCCATGGAGAAGTTAGTAAAACTAGGAAATGCCGTCAACATGAGCGTCTAAAGGTCAAGGCTCGATATATCGACGTTGATAAGAGCTGAACACCGGCCAGGGAACGGAAGAGCTAATCTTAAAATCAGTCGTCTATTTGTGTCGGGTAAAAATAATTAAAACAAAGCCAACAACTAAACTATATTTTTAAATTTTTTAACATTATTTAAGGAAAGTTATTGGATTACCCCCCCCCCCTACCCCCAAGGGACGGTTAGAGGGCCTTTCAGACACCATAGGTTGCCTGATGCCGCCCATCGCCGGTTTTTTTCCAGAACACCCACCGCCGTAATTTTCATCTGATTTTCACCAAAATACACAAACTATCTTTCATAAGAATCTTGAAAATTTCAAAGTTTTTTTTGAATTTCGCAAAATGTCGATCTGCCTGTCTAAAAATTTTTATGCGCTACAGCCGTTCCACCTACTGAATAGAATTTAGTGAAGAAAAAAAAACATCGGATGTTAGGTCTGTTCTTGCGTTCCATGTGGTGGGCGAGGGGCGAGGCTCTTCTGTCAGTACCAAATTTTCTGCGCACTTTCGGTACGAAAGAAAAAAACATTTTTTTTTTTCCTTTTGGCGATTAAGATTTGAATATTTACATGATTCCGAACTTCGCGCCCGACTCGTTTTCCACTTGCAGTCGAGAGGGGGGCTATGAATGAACGGAGATAATAGGTCGTCGGGAGGAGAAAGAGTGACGATTTTGAGAGTGGGTATAAAGTGGCCTATAAGTATCTTATCACTATCTTTCATTGATGCAAAAATATCGAGTTTCATTTTTAAAAAACATTTTGCATAAGACGTAACACTGTTGCAATGAATTTTTTGACAAAAATTTTCCCTCGACTGGATTATTTTAAGAAAACATATCATTTATCGTTCAATTTGAGATATTTTGATGAAATGCGACGCGTTAGTGAGGAGTGACGTCTTAACTCCGAAATGGGAAAGGGGTGCGGATGTGGGAGGCCGCGACGCGTAGGGTGCTGGGGTGTCGGGCGGGCGGTGCGAGGGGGTCCGCAATCCTCATGAATCGATATTTCCTTTCTTTAAGGCAAACCCTGCCAAGTGTTTTTAGTTTTTTTTTACAGCGGAAACAAAACTAATAATTAATAAAACAAAAGAAGAAGATAACACAAAACATTTTAAACATTTCACTCGGAAATTGGATATCCCACAAGGTTTGGGTGGGGCGGAGAGGCAGCTCGTTCGCGTCAAAACCAAAGAAAAAGCACAAGTAGACGTTTCTACATTCCGGAAATCGATTTGCGGAAACCAAATCATTTCCTTGAGGAAAAAATGATAAAATTTAAAAACATTCTTACCTAACAATAAATCAACTATATAAATAATAACATTGAAAAATCTAATTTAAACTTCCTTAAAGAAGTTGTTTTAGCCTACTTGTCGGATATTTGGGTAAGGGTCTTCCAGACCCCGGAGGGTCAATCAAATACCGATATCAACCTAGTCTGTCCGGCCGGCCGGCCGTAGCATTTTTTTCTGGAACACTACGGCCACAGTTTTCAACCAATTTTCACACAACCTTTCTGAATAGTTGAACAAGAAGTTATAATCTGCGATTTTTGAATTTCGAAAAAATAGCGGAGATATGCACGTTTGAAATTTTAAAAACTGCTCTGCGGCCGTTGGTCCGATATTCACCAATTTTTCACCAAATCGTCGCGTTAGTTCTAACACCGGACAAGTCATTTTTCGAAGGTTTTCAGGAGAACCAAAATACGGATTAATTACTCATTGGAATCAATGCATTACCTGATGGCTAAAACGTGAATTTCTGTTGGTAATAGGGTTAAACTACCAACGGAATTCGATTCTCCAAAAAATTTACCATCAGAAACAATGCCAAACTCAAAATTGATAAAAAATGACTTAGCCGGTGTTAGAACTAACGCGACGAAATACTCCTAATATTTTTTACGAATTTTTGGTAAATAAAAAAAATTAATTTTTGTTGATTTTTTAGTAGGAAGAAATTTGATACTTCCACCCTTTGAGAGAGAGGCATCCCGTGGGCAGAAAACCCATTAAATCTACCTTGATATGTACTTTTTAAAAAATTGAAAAAAAAAAAAGAAAACTGCAAATTTTTGAGAAAAAAAAACTTAGAAAATTTTTTGACGAAAAAAATTGAAAAAATAACTATGAAAATTTTTCGGGGGGGGGGGGGGGGGGGAACTTGAAATTTTTTCGAAAAACAACAAAAAAAATTTGGAAAAATAACTTGGAAATTTTTTTGAAAACAGGCAAATTTTTCTAGAAGCTTGAAATTTTTCTTCCCCTCCAATTGTACTTCCCCATACTTATACTTCCACTACTTCCTCCTTCTTAAAACTTCCCCTCCGTTATACTTCCCCCTCCTTAATACTCCCCCTCCTATATTATTTCTTCTCTTAAAGAAAGTTCCCAAAGACTAGTATTTTTAACATTATTTCGATCCCAATTGGGGATATGATTAAGTATTCTACCCTTTCCCTTATAATGGGTTCTTTCGAGCCTTTTCCTGGAAAATTTTGTTATGTAAGAAGAGCGAACCACGAAAATCGTGAACACTTTATGATTGAAATAAAGGAAGTAAATCAATAAGTAATAAATTACACAATCAATTTCCCTTGTCGGCTTGACTTTAACAGTAAGTTCTTTATTTTAAGCATATCCTTCATGTTTTTTTTTTTGTTTTTTTTTCCTCCTCCGAATTAACTAAAGGAGCTCCTTATTAAAATATGGAATATTACGATCATGGGCAGGTGGTCTCCTTAATTAATCGGCGGTTGAGCCGCGACCGAATTTTCAACCCCCCCTCCGCTCGTTAACGCCAAACTAATTTTAACTCGCGAGACTTCCCACGAATCAATTTAATTATAAACAAAACTTGTCTGGGACTTGCACAAACGGAACTTCATTCAAGAAAACGACCATTTAAAAAAATATTTTGTAAAAAGCTTGCAAGGTATGGAAAACTTATTAACTTCCTTAAAGAAGTCATTGTGATACCCTCCACGTCGGGACTTCAGGGAAGGGTCTTCCAGACCCCGGAGGTCAATCAAATACCGATCTCAACTTAGTATGTCCGGCCGGCCGGCCGCAGCATTTTTTTCTGGAACACTTTACGGCCACAGTTTTCAACCGATTTTGACCAAATTTTCACACAACCTTCCTGAATAGTTGAACAAGAAATTTTCGTCTGCCATTTTTGAATTTCGAAAAAATGGAGGAGATATGCACGTTTGAAATTTTAAAAACTGCGCTGCGGCCGAACCGTTGTTCCAATTTTCACCAAATACTACTTATATTTTTTAAAAATTTTTGGCGTAAAAAAATTATCAATTTTCTACATTAAATTATCATTTCAGTAGGTAGAAATTTCATACGTCCACCCGTTACGAGAGGGACCTTCCTAGGGCAAAAATCCCATTATTTCTACCTCGATACTAAGAAAAATTTTCTCCAAAAAACTTTAAAAACTTAAAAAAAAAAATTAAAATTTTTGAAAAAAGAAAAAAAAGACTCGGAAAATTAAAAATAAATAAAATAAATTAAAACTAGGAAAATTTTTCAAATCCTTTATACTTCCCCCTCCTATATTTTTACTTCTCTTTAAGGAAGTTTTCTCTTTTTGGAAGCTCTTCAAACAAGTACTTTTTACACCGCAGGAAAAACTGTGGGGAAATTTTCAGCTTGCGTTAACATTTGAATTTTTTTACGATTTTTTGAGAAAATACAATTTTATCTAAAGCAATATTTTATCAAAAAAAAAAAAAAAAAAAAAAAAAAAAAAGAATATCGTATTTTTTACGATTTAAACAAAAATAATTTTTTTTTAATTTTTAATTGTTTTACGATTTTAATCTGAAAAATTATTGTAAACAATATCATTTTCCACCTTCAATAATTTAAAAGTTAAAAACTCCAAATATTATGAATTACCCTGTATAAAAAGGAAATGCTCGAATATGCCCCAGATGCTAGACGTCAGATAAAAATGAGAGTACTTTTTTTAGTGGATATAAGTAGGTTGATTCAAGACGACAGCGCATTATCGAACAAGAAATTGATTAATGTGTTCCACAATGTGTTTGAGGACCCTTTAAGACTTTCGTTTTTATTTATTACTTCGACAAAGATGAAGACTTACGACTAGAATTGATTGATTTTCAACCTAAATACGAAAACTGCGAAGTTATGGCGATCGAAATTCAATTTTTTTTTTCAAAACGAGTATTTATTGATTCCCTGATGAGAAAAATAAGTTTTTAAACACTAATTTAAAATGTATTGATCCATGAAGCTTCATAAACATGTATTTATAAGTTTTGTACAACCTGAAGCTCTTTACATTATAATCGTTTTAGTGAAATTTAAGCTAGACGATTTAAAGAGATTTCATCTTCCTGCTTTGTTTATGAAGGTATCAGATTTCAAGAATCTGAAGACTTAATGAGGCACGTTTAAGTTGAAACAGGTAAAGAAAAATGGGAAATGATAAAAAAAAAAGAGATATCATCGAGCGAAGGGAACTTAAAAAAACTTGAAAATGAAATTTTCAAAACGAAAAAAAAAAAAATTAAAATCTGCGCCCAGCCAGGCCACACGGAACGAGCGTAAGCTGCCAAAATTTCTACCTACTCTGCTTTGCTGCTTCTGGTTTTCTTCGCTCAATTCTCTTGCTTTGAAGTGTAAAACAGGATTTTCTTTTTCTTTCGAAAACTCTAATGCTCGGTCAAATCTACTCACCCTTTTGGAAACTGCGCTTCGCAACCAAAATATTGATTTCTGTCTCCTAAAGGCAAGAAGTTTGAAATTTTAAAAACTGCCCCGCGGTTCCGATTTTAACCAAATTTTCACCATATTCTTACATTTTATTAGAATTTTATTTTATTTTTGAACTTCCTTAAAGAAGAAATTAATTTTTAACTTCACCGCTCACTTTTTTATTGCGAAAAACTCCTTAAAATTCAGAAAAAGCGTTATAAAATACTGAAGTACCACCTCTAAAAATCTGAAAAAATTATGAGAGGTACATTTTAGGTCCCTCTAAAATCTGTAATAATTTGGCGTCGCCCCCTCAGAGGGAACCACTTTTTTATTACGAAAAACTCCTTAAAATTCAGAAAAAGCGTTATAAAATACTGAAGTACCACCTCAAAAAATCTGAAAAAATTATGAGAGGTACATTTTAGGTCCCTCTAAAATCTGTATTAATTTGGTGTCCCCCCCCCCCTGGGGGAACCACTTTTTTTGACACCTTAAAAGTTATAAAAATTAATTTTTCACACTTAGAGGTTTTGGAAAAATTTCAAAAAATTCTCAAAGATGCGTCTTTACATGCTAAATAGTTTAGAAAAAATTGGGCTCTGTGGGATCATTAGTTCTCGAGATTTTGAGGTTTTTCTAAAAAAGTATAAACCCGTTTTTCTCGAAAATCGTTCGGTTTTTTGATCTGTTTATGTCAGTTCTTATTCACATAAAGAGGCATCTTTTAGAATTTTTTCGGCCAAATCGGAGTAAGGGCCATTTTGCCCCCCTTATCCACTATAGCCTTTAACAAAAGGAGTGTCCGCCACTTTTTGCGAAGTTGGAAAAAAAAAAAACTTAGAGAAATGGTGCAATTAGTATGAAAATTGCGGCCGTAAAGCCATCTGAAAAAATGCGACGGATGGCCGTCGACAACTTCAAGACAACTTTATTTTATTTTTATTTTTAACTTCAAGATCACTAATTTCCTCCACGGGGTATAGAATTTTCCAGAGACCTAGTGTCACAATAATTTTTCTTTGAGGAATTTTGCCAGCGGGCATTCATGATTTTAGGGATCGTATTACAGACGAAAAATTTTGGCTTTCTTTGCAAATGTTACAGGATGGAACGGAGCAGGAAGGCGGGTATTTATAGAAGTTTGATGAGTGATGACTTAAAAAAAACACGCGACGCACATTAGAGGCTTCCTTTTTTTAAAAAAATCATAAATCTATTTTTTTCCTCTTCTTCTAAACGTTAAAATACAAGCAACTCAGACAAAAACATCCGGAAATTATTTTACCTAAAGGCTATCCAAAAGGTATCAGAAAACGAGGAGTATTTCAAAACACTTGTATGTTTAAAATAAATATTAGTGGAACTCATAATAAAGGGGGAGGGGCATTCCTTAAGAATGACAACTCAACATAAAACCGTTCCACATAAACATAAACAAATCCCTTTAAATTTATTGTTTATTATTTATATTTACATTAGCTACGCAATTTCATCATGCCACCAAAATACTCTGCCTTGGCCACTATTCTGGAGTTTACCGAAGAACCGCCGTTGGGAGGAACCTCGCAGGTCGGACGGCCGGCCGGAACCACAGACAAAGTTGAGATCAGACCAAGTTGACCCTATATCCACAAAAGCACGACTTAAGAGGGTCAAACTTGAGGCTGTTGGTCTTTTTAGCGCGAGTCAAAGAGACCGCGAACCTTCATCACTATCGGAACTATTTTCCCGCTTCATTCGTCTTCTTCACACGCCATCAACTCGCGCACACCACGGGGCTTGAGAGAGCAATAGAAACAGGATTGTGCATAAAATACCGCTACAAACGTACCCTTTACTTTTTTCCCCTTTTACCACCGAATACGTTCATTCATGTAACTATTTGCTTATGGATATTCGTTTCGCTACCTGAACATGTTTACTTTTTCTTCCATGAGCTTGCAGTTTTTTCATAATATTAATGACTCTACTTTTCATTGGAAATTAAATTTTCACTGAACGATTATTTAATATCAGGTGTACAAAATGAAACTCCCACAGGGTAAATTTGAATTCTGTAGATTTTAGCAGAGTTTCATTTTGTACACCTAGTAGTTCATTTTTTCAAAATTTTAAACATTTTAGGAGTTAAAGTCCATCAAAAGTTGACCTTCTCCGGGTAAGAAGGTTATTGAAGTATAACCATTAAGAAGGTTAATTTTTAAAGGCTTGTAAATCGTAAACCGTTACAGATATTGAAAAAATGCACTAAATAAAATCTGTTGGAAATTTAATTCTCTTTAATTTTTATTCTATTCATTTTTTCTCTAGGACGCGCTGTTTTCAAGATAAATTTATTTTAAAAAAAATTATTTTCCGAAAATGGAGCATCCTAGAAAAAAAAAATTAAGTACAAATTTATAGAGAATTAAATTTCCTACAATTTTTATTTATTAGGTGTACAAAATGAAACTCAGCCACAGGGTAAATTTGAATTTTGTAGATTTTCGCCGAGTTTCATTTTGTACACCTAATATTTTATCTCTCTATTTTAAACGTTAAGCTTTCACGCATCACGGTCAACTTCACTGATTTAACGAGGAATTTTGAAATCTTTTGAGATCGAAGGAGCATCGAAAACTTAGAAGGAAAACTCCTGCACACCGAGGTTGCCTCTTTCAGGGGGGCCACACGACATCCCCAAGGCACAATTCCACAAGACCAGTGGATATAATGTTTACTTCATTTTTACGCTTAGGATGGCCCCCCTCCCCGAAAATTGTAACATGATGTTTACAAACATTAGGCCGAAATTGGTAACACTGCTCCAGAAAAAAAATTATAAATCCAAAATCACAATAGAAATTGCGAACGAAAGACCTTTTACTCGCTAAAACCGGTTGACCTGGAACTAGCGTGTTCATTGAACTATCGGACTGATTTGAATGGGGTAAAACGAGGGATTCTTCAAATCGTCAATTCAATTTTTAATATTCTAAAGACGCTTTAAAAAGGAAACAAAACAAAAAAACCCTTTTTTTTTCGCATCAACACAACCCCCCATGGTTTGTGAATGAACGTCCGACATTTCTTTTTTAACTCCCGTTCCATCACCAGATGGAGACTCAGACAACTTTGTTTACTATCCGAGAATAACACCAAAACAATAATAAAAAACATCAATAACCTACTTTAAAGAAAGAAAAAAAAACCGTCATTTTAAAGAAAATGACGACTATTAAGAATATGAATTTGATAATAATATGATAGGAAGAAAAATCCATGTGATGGCCAATGATGATTCAGAAACTTTTGGTGTTCTAAAATTTCATTGGGTAATTAATACCTCAATTTTAATTGGACGGAAAAATTCGGAGGTTCTTTAAAACGGATTTTAGATGATGATGTATGTTTTGTTTTGCAAATATATTGTAAAACGAGAGGCTTTAATTAAAGTAAGTTTTTAAAAGACTCACCATTTTTGGTCTTGACGCCGATTCTAGGTTTATTTGTTTTTCCTTTAAAGGGTTGAACAAAATAAAACTTTATTGGTGATAAAATCCCATCTGAACATGGGATGGAAAGGGAAGTCCTGCGGCGACTCGTGTTACGTCGGAATAAATGTTTTTTTATTTGTTTTTTGGTAAATCTCTCTCAAATATTTCCGTCTAGGGAGAATGTCAATAAAGAAGTGTAGGAGGTTTGGCCACTCCCAAATACTACACTTCATTCATCCGCCGCAAAACACACAGTCACAGGCACAGACACACTCACCAACACAAAAACACGCACTGAGAACACCTCTGATGACGCAGGAGGTGGCGGGAAAAACGCGCTTGAATCTCCCGTTTGATTGAAAAAAAAAAGAATATGGTTTTCCCGAAGGGGAAAAAAGTGATTGAAAATGGTTTAGAAGCTCCGTTTCACAGGAAGGATGTCGGAGGGCCGTGAGCCGATACTATACTACACCAGCACCTTTGAGAGATCTCATTTATGATTGGATAGTAGTAATGGCTAAGGCGCAAACGGTTTGACGCAGATCCGTGACGTCATGGTTACGTTGTCATAGTGACAATTATTAAATAAGAGTCTCCCCTCCCCGGCCGGCGGTGTTGTTGTCGGTTATAGGCTTTTCGGGGAGACTTGAGAGTCGACGTTGACGTAATGATGTTGAGGGTCGTAGCCGTCTGAAAGTTGCCCGGCGCGGCGCACGTCGCCCTCTTTTTCTCCGTCAAAACAACTCGAAGGGTTAGCCCGGCCCCGTTAGACCCCTCTTCGCCCTTTCTAACAAAGGTGGAGAGAAACTAAATCATTCTTCTTCATTCTTTCCTTATCCTCACAAAATTTGAACCCAAAAAATTAAAAATCACGGTACAATCTTCTAAAGTTTCTAAAATAACTTCACAGGGAATTTTTCCTTCGGAGGAAAACAATTTTTTTCTTTTAACACCCAAGGGCTTTTAAAATAACGGGTGTGAAATTCCTCCCTACTAAAAAAAAATTTACACTAAAAATTCTTAAAAAATGTAAGGAGTATTTGTAAAAATTTGGTAAACATCGGACCAACGGTTCGGCCGCAGCGCAGTTTTTAAAATTTCAAACGTGCATATCTCCGCCATTTTTTCGAAATTCAAAAATCGCAGAGGACAATTTCTCGTTGAACTATTCAAGAAGGTTGTGAGAAAATTTGGTGAAAATCGGTTGAAAACTGTGGCCGTAAAGTGTTCCAGAAAAAAATGCTACGGCCGGCCGGACAGACTAAGTTGAGATCGGTAAAGATCAATATTTTTGACCCTCCGGGGTCTGGAAGACCCTTCTCCAACAACCCGACGTGGAGGGTACCACAATAACTTCTTTAAGGAAGTTATAATACTTGTCTGGAGGAACGGGAGCTCCCTCAAAGTAGAGCAATTTAGACCCGAACTTAACGATCCTTAAGGAACCCTTTAATCAAGGTTTCCTTGAAAATCTTTTCTTGATCTTATTTCGAATTCATGTACCTCCCATGATGTGATCTCTTCATTCAATTAACAGGAATCCTCCATTTTTTATGGTAGCTATTGAGCTACCACTTCTTAAGGTAGAAGACTTCTTAACTTCGAACGAAGCTGATGATAAACAATCCTTGATTTTCTTAAAGCCTAAGTAAAGGAACAGAAAAGGGATGTTCAAGGTATCCTTTTGTGTCTATCCTATGTCTCTTCTCTTTC
>JACGAQ010002292.1:0-43377 GCA_014119065.1 Orius insidiosus | reverse complement strand
TTTGAGCGCTCTCCTCACTTTTTTCGTCCAAACAACATCCTTGCTATTGGATTTCCGCGGGTATTCCATGATCATCAGGCCAATAACCGACCTTTTAAAATTTTATTTTTAAATGGGTAGGACTTAAGGATGTGTTTCGACTGAAAAATTTAGACATTTGGACATTCATTCTAGAAATTTAGCCATACAATTATACGAAAGGTGGTTTCTCTTTTGCCTTTATAAATGAACGTTTTCCTCGTTCTCTAAGCCTCAAAATCCCTTATCGAATTTTCGGAAGTCTTCGTAGGTCTTTAACACTTTTTTTAAAATGAATTTTCGGGCGTTTTTGTCAGTTTTTCACTCTTTTTCTGATTTAAGGTGATTTTTCCCCTTATTAGGCATCATTATTTTCTAGCCTGGCTGAGAAATATGAGGGCGGAACAATAAATTGAGTAGGTATCTCAAGAAAATGATGTATCGATTTCCCACGATCGAAGGAGGATATCAAAGTTCAATAAGAAACAAGCTCTCGATGCATCTGGAAGCTGCAAAACTCCTCCTGGAATGACTAAAGACTCTTAATTTAACTCTTGTGCAGCAAATAGCCAAAATTTTTGTGATCCTCCGTTCTCATCTGCTTTCTTCATTCTGGAAGTTCACTAAAAAAGTGCCTAACCTCTTCTACTAAAGTAATAGAGCAAATAGTATTGCTCAATGAGTTTTTCACTTAAAAATTGTTTGGAAAAAAAATAAATTAGAGGGAAACAGTTTGAAGTATGGAATTATCAGAAAACGTTCTGGATATGCGTCTCTTGAGAGAACGTGCTCAGCTCTCTGAATTACCGATATAGTGTTTTCCCAGGGCACGGCATAGTACCTTGTACTTCGATAAGGACGGGCAGCTCAGCGAGAAAAACAAATTTTATTCCTTCTAAGATTTTGAGTTTCGATTGTTATGTCTTTGAGATTTAGACCAATCATACCTACGTTAATTTAGTTTATTTAATAACATAAAGAAATATGTACTCTTTCGTTATTTTATGGCTCGTTCCAGTTATATTTAAAAAAATTCTTGATTAGAACTTGTATTTGAAATAAGATTATTAACAAACTTTTAAGCTCAGTGTAGAGTAAGCCACAATAGTCTTTTTTCCCCTAAATTTTCAACCTGGAAAACGATGGTCTTTTTGACCCCACGGGATCCGGAAGACTCTGTGGGTTCCGGGAGACCAGTGTTTGGCTACAATAATCTTGCTTTTAAATAAGTTTCAGCTTGAATAATGGAAACATTGTTGCAAGGATCATTGATGATGAGTTTATTTATTTATTTTGAATAGATAAAAAGCTTCAAATAAAACATAAAAAGAAAGCATTCTACGTAAAATTGTCTGCAGAATTCGAATGCGCAATCAAAAATAGGGGTTCCCATTTAAGTTAAGGAAGTTTTGGCCGTTTTAAAGGGTAATTCACGTTTTGGACGTTCTGCGCATGCGCAATCGAAAAACCGTCTTGAGATTAGTAATTTATGCTCAAAATTAAGGGGGGGTTGTATTTTAACTTTTTGTATCCGGAGACGTCCAAGCGAGATAGCCAAAATTAACTTTTTGGGGGGTGGCGGAACGCTGCCAACCACAATATTCAATAATCTAGACCCTAAATGAGGGGGGGGGGGGATCATTTCTCCCACTGTTTCTTCTAGGAGATAGAGACACAGTGAAAATATAGAATAGTGATAGCCTCGTCACCTGGCGAGGCTTTTTAAGCCGGAGGGCGTCGTGAGAAACCCGTTATCACGGTCATTTTTTCCTCCATATTGGTTTTTGATAATTGAATCGTTCCTCTAAACTAAACTAATAAACAAATACCTAGCCTCAAAGAAAATAAACCTAATCGAAAAAAATCTTTTTTTTTAAAAACTAATGTATCTAACTTCCCTTTGAGCGCCGTGAGATGAACAGACGTTTCCGTTTTAATTAAAAAGTCCATAAAGCTTAATGCCGAACAAGCTGTAGATTACGAATAAAATAGTCAGAAATGAGTGTCTGCTGTATTTCTTCTTTCTCTACAGTACGGACGTTTCGGGACTTCTTCATCGAATTAAGAAGTCTTTAAGAGCTTTAGCCATTACACCCTCGATTTTCGTGCCGAAATCCACCCGAAGACCCGCGCAAAGGGCGCGTCGGGAATAAGAAATAAACCCTTTAATCTCCAAGTTGTTTTCTCCGAGGGTATAAAAGCTGGATGCTTTTACGAGATTTTCAGCCTCCCTAGTAGCAGCACTTGCGGCTTTAACATGGGGCTTGCGGATTACAATTGACGCAAAAAAATAAGTCCGCGTGATTTACCGAAATTTGTACAAGTCACTCGACAAATTGTCATTGGTTTGGAGTTTTTCTAGAATAGCGCTCAACTCCGATAAGTTATTGTGACTCCATGTAAAGGTTTTTGAAAAATGGTCGTCCTCGAGATTTTTTTTTCAATCAACTTTAAGCGGGGTTAAGCGTGCCCTTGAACAAACGTAGGAGGGTGTGGATCCACTTCTACAGACGCCGCCGACCCGAGGGCCCCAGGGATTTCCAAATTTTGGTACCGGCCGTCTAGTCAGAAATCACTTTTGGTGCCGGCCGTCTGTTCCGGAAAAACAACGAGTACAATTCATAGCAGCGAATTTCGTCCAATTTTCATGTAAGGGGTCTTTATCTATTACGACTGGTGCCTTCCGTCAGTCGTTTCGAATCGGTTTTTGCGCAAATCAATCAATACCTGAATCAAAGATAGCTTTAAAAGAGGGCATTAATTCAAAGGAAAGCTCCGTGATCAGCCTAAGTAAGCTTCAGAAAATCACTTGACCAAAATGTTTTTGCCTTTAAAACATTACCTTCCTTTAAAAGCTACCGTTATTGAAATTAAAAAAAATATGTTTAAGTAAGTCAGGAAGGATGTAAAAAAAACCTGTAACAAAAAAATATTCGACCTGCTTTGTGAAACGGTAGGTAAAACCGTTTTCCGATTCGGCTCCGAATACGAATCCCTTCAAAGGGCTAACAATGTATAATTCAAGCGAGGGCCGTGTGTACTCGGCCGTCAAAATTAAAAATCCCTCAGGGACGAAACGCCCTCCGGGGGGGGGGGGGAGACTCGTTAAAAAATTAAAAACAACATAGCGCCCTTTTGTCCTTCATCGCCCGTTTGTATCCCTGTTACTCACTCAAAGGTCAATTTTTTTACATTCTTTTGAGGGAATCTTCGATTTAAAAAAAAAAAGCAAACTTTAACTTTAATCTCATACGTTTTATTTATTTATGTACAGATCAAATAATTAAATTTGTCAGAAACAATAACATAATAACTAACGCTATAACTCCGTTTTCAGCGCGCATGGAATGCCGAGCTTATTTAAGGGAGAGTTTCAGTAGGTTTCATAATATTTAAAAATAAGAAATTAATATCAATTTGAAAATATTGTAACTCCGACTTTCCCTGGTGAATTTTAAAAATTAGTGCAATGTAATTTACTTTCGAACCAATATTCGTCGATTATTTATATCGGTTGGATGCTTCCGGAAAGTAAATATTATGAATTCGCCTTAATTAGAGAGCGTTGCCCAGTGGGAAAATGAAATTAGCGTATAAATTTAAAAGCTCCATTGGGAAAAATATATCAGAACAAAATGTTATAAATTTGTTTGAATGTGCGTTGCGGTCCGTTGTACACGGGGAGTCGTTACTCGAGTCTCCGAGAAGAGTGAGCGACAGGAGAATGAAAGAACGGGACTAATAATAGAGGGTCGCCCGACCCCCGATTTACCAACCTTCTAAAGCACAACTCGCCGCCCAATATCACGTCTTTGTTGTTGATTAAAGGATGTCTATGTTCGATTACACCTTAAATTCGCCTTATTTCTAAATTGAATGATAAAAATTCAAGGTACAAAAAATTAACTTTCTCAAAGAGAAGTTAATGTAATTCCATCCATGTTTGGTTTCTGGGAGAACAGTCATCTTTTCCTCAGCACTTCAAGGCTGATTTTCACAAAAATTTTGGAAATTCCGTACATAGATTGTCATACTACCTTTTTGTCTCTCAGATTTAGAAATAAATATTCTCTTTATAAATAAATAAATGAAGAAGCCCTGGAGCGAGGATGGTCACCCAATGCTCCTTATATTTTTGATAAATTTTGGTGTTAAAAAATATTGTTGCTTCTCTTTAAGGAAGTTTTCTTTGGAAGCTCTTCGAACTATTATTTTTTCCACCTTACCCCCCCTTAAGTTCCTGTCGGGAAAGAATTACTGATTCTTCCAATCGAGCTTCTTTGATGTGCACCTAATTTGGAGAAGGTTTGAGGTTTTGTCTTAGGTGAGTAATTGAGCGGGGAGTTGATTGTCGCGTGGCCGTGGGTTAATTGAAACACAACAATGTGCTTAGCTTAAGTCATTAGTTCTTTGTCCGGCGCCCATCTCGCCTCTCCGCTTACCCTCTTAACCCTTCTTTGTCTTCAACTTCTCACACTTTCTAATATAGCCTCCATTATCAATCATGCACCCTTCAGCGTACGAATATCCCTTCCGTTTTCCTTCAAGGTATACAAAA
The DNA here is from genome assembly GCA_014119065.1 of Orius insidiosus. Lineage (NCBI taxonomy): Eukaryota > Metazoa > Arthropoda > Insecta > Hemiptera > Anthocoridae > Orius > Orius insidiosus. Next base: position 38,801 of record JACGAQ010002292.1, on the reverse strand, counting down.
AAAATTCCGCTTATTTTATTGACGCCTTTGTAACTTTATTCATGTGTAATCTTGAATGAATAATCGGGTTACTGTGTTCAGCCTGTCATGAATAATTGTCACACCAACCGTTGATGGTCTTTCCGTGCCGCATACCGTTATCTCCATTCATTTTACATTTCGACAGAAAATTTTACAGCATGAAATACTGTTTAGGAAGTGTTCAAAGATGTATTATAATAGCATTATTTTGCAAAACAAAATACCTTTTCCTATAAGTATCTTCTTACCGTTTTCCTCACTTTTTCGCCCAAGGAACTTCCTGGTCATTGGGCAAGATTCCCCCCTTTTTTTTCAGTGGATTTTCGGGTGTTTTCCTCAGTGTTTTTTTACAGAGAAAGCCTCTTTTTATCGAATTTTTTTTTAATTTTCCCAGGTGTCTGAATCGAGAGATCCCTTTTTAACAGATTTTTGATCATTTTCTCGATCTTTTGGCCATAAAATACAATTTTCACCTAGTTTTAGGGAGATTTATTTACTAAATATCTTATGTGGGTATTATTTTGTCCCTTTAAAATTTAAATTTTAGTAAAATTTAATTTAAATAATGGTCGTGCGGTAGCAGGTATGTTTCAAGGTGATTTCTTTTCGTTACATGTGTATTGTATTAAATCGCCCGATTTATTACCTGTAAAAAAATGAATTTTTAAAAGTGATGAAAATCACCCAATTTTTTACTTCCTTAAAGAAGTTATTGTGATACCCTCCACGTCGGGTTTTGGGGAAGTGGGTTTTTTCCGAAGGGTCAAATCGAATACCGATCTCAACTTTGTCTGTGGTGCCGGCCGGCCGTAGCATGTTTTTTCCGGAACACTTTTCGGCCACAGTTTTCAACAGATTTTAACCAAATTTTCTTTATGTTTATGACTTGTAGTTTTTAAATATAAATTTCTTTTCTTCGAAATCTACTTCAGTCAAATAGGAGTGAAAATAAGGGGAAAACCAAATTAAGTGAGATTTTTTTTTAATTTGCAGAAGCGCGGTGTAATACAAATAAAACCTATTACACAATGTCTAAAAAGAGGTTTAAAAATGAGGCGGTCTGTTTTATAAGGGCAAGTTTATTTGTCTTTCAACGGATTTTTTGTGTAGATTTTTTCATATGCGATAATTAAATACAATAGGAATGTTTCTAATTAAATCTCATTGAATTTCCACAGTTACTGTACACGAAGGAAGCCAGCTAAGACTGACGAGAGTGTCTCGCTCGGATATGGGCCATTACATGTGCATGGCTTCGAACGGCGTACCGCCGGCCGTCAGCAAAAGGATATCTATCAACGTCCACTGTGAGTATTATAATATGTAATCATAAATCAATAAGTTCAAAATGCAAATTAGAACGTATAAGGGCAAAAGTTCGAAATAAATTATCCCTTGGGAAAACAAGAAGGGTTCGGATTAAAAGTTAAAACCTGAAAAGCCTGGAAAAGGGCGGGAGGGAATCTTTAATTAACAAAGTGCATGGCCCTTATCTGTTATCAAGTGGAATCAGCTTGATTAATGAGTACAATAAACAAACTACGTTCTGACTTGAGCTTTTGTTTTTATTAAAATGAATACACGTCTTGTATTTAGGTATGTATAAGAAATGAGAAACGACTTCTGACATTTCTGACACCAGTAATCAAAGTGCTAAAAATTTTTAATCTGTTTATGTATTTTTTAAGCTATAAATACAATTTAAAAAAAATAATATGCTCAAATATATAAAAACAAAGAAGTAGAACAAAAAAGTTAAAATTGCCAATTGGTTCCAAAAAAGTGCTAAATTTTGTTACCTTTTTGGTTAAATAAACTGTCCATTAGCTTTTAACTTCCTTAAAGAAGTTATTGTGATACTCTCGACGTCGGGTTTTTGGGGATGGGTCTTCCAGACCCCGTAGGGTGAAATCAAAAAATGATCTTTACCGATCTCAACTTTGTCTGTGGTGCCGGCTAGGCGTAGCATTTTTCCGGATCCGCGGCCAAAGTTTTGAACCGATTTTCATTAAATTTTTACACGACTTTCTTTAGTCAGTGAACAGCTATGTGATGGAGGGCGTTTTTGAATTTCAAAAAAATGGCTATTACATGCCATAATCCTCTCACCCATGCCAGTCCCTACAATATTTTGTTTAAAAAATATGATAACTCGTTCCTATTGTCGAAATTTTGATGAGGGTATTGCAGAGATGGGAAAATTTGTTTATGTTCTGTGAACTTACAAACAGCGATGGTTGCGTGGATTCCGTCGGGTGTGGGAGAGGTCGAACTTGACAAGTTTTAATTCAATTGGATACTTTGGTTTCACCGCTGGACGCTATTCAACTCCAGAGGTGAATTTCATTAACTTTGCAAGCTTGACCCCCTCCCCCCTTCACACACATATACGTACTCCTACAGTTTTGCCGTCCTCAAAACAATTTCACTCGCCCCATGTCACATTAAAATTTTAAATAATCCCATTCGATATATTATGTTTTTGATATCAGACAACACCCACCAGCCTTAGGGAGTATAAATCAGAATCCCTCAATTTTTCAAATTTGTCAAAGGTAGAAAATGATGAGAACGGTAAAAAAAAAAAATGGAAGTTTTAACTCTCTTGTCTCTTCGGTATTGCGGGTTTCTAGCTCCTGTCCCATGAGTTTTTATTTCCTCAGGAAATCTCTTCATGAATCGATTTTTTTTTTCAATTTTTGGACCGAGAAACAAACTTTTAAAGAAATACCTTTTACAAAATTTTCTGTCGTTTTCCTTAGTTTTTCGGCCTAAAAACTTATTCAGTTTTTAAAAACTGTTTTCCTCACTTTTTCGTTCAAAAAACTTGGATTTTAAGAGATTTTCCTTGTTAATTACGACAAAGCTTTTTTAAAAGGATTTTCGGGTGTTTTCCTCATATTTTCAACAGAGAAATCCTCTTTTGTCCTAATACAAGGCGATTTCCTCGTTCTATAAGCTTAGTAGCACCTAATAACCTATTTTATACCAATTTAATAGGTACCTATTTATTTTATTTTACACCAAATAGTTGTAATAAGAGAAATATGTCATAATTGTCATAAATTATCACACTTCACATCTCGGGATATCAGTCGAATATCAAACTTCCCTTATTCTTCCAATTATTTATTAATTTCATTTTTTGGGGCACATCTTGTCTGAAAGTATTCTCGTCCTAAAGTCATATCGTCCTAAGCACAACAGAACAACAACAAAATATAAACTGACATCTCGTCCTAAAAAGGGGCGAAGCTCGTAGCTACGATCCGACTGAGCTGAGCCGAATATCTGAACGACTTTCCGACTCCGAGTGAACGTAAGGTTATATTTTGCGAAGGTTATTTCCTAAATCGAAGAAGGAAATCGATTCCGTACTTTTTGAAAGGATTTAGGAAGTTAAAAATTAAAAAACTATCAAGGAAACTATAATACCCACGCTAAGTGAAAATTGGCGGGAACGTTTTGGGGATTGATAATTCAATTTCTATTGCTGTTATAGGTAGTTAATCAGCAAAATTTCATGAATTTGCTCTTGCGAGAACATTTGAACTAATTGAGTCGGAACGACTCCCTAAAACTGGGTTATAACGCCTCCAGTGTTGCCAGATCGGGAGTTTTCCCCCTAAATTTGGGCGGATTTTGGGCCTTCGGGGGTTTTTTAGGGGGAGAAGTAGTAGTTAAATTTTAGTTTTTGTTTGTTCTTGTTTATTGTCTTATGGTTATTTATTAGTTTATTACCTTGCAAAGTCTATTTAAAACCTTTATTAATAAAAGAAAACCTATCGCAATAATTTTTCTTCATATTATACTTGCTAAAAAAAATTTAGGGGGAATAGTTGGAAATCAGGGGGAAAATAAAACCTTTTAGGGGGAAACCAATGAAGTTGTCTGGCAACACTGAACGCCTCAACAAGAAGACCTTTCCCGTTTTGTGAGTCGTATAGGGGAAGGGCAAATTACGATTCCCTGAAACTCTAATTATTTAAATATTATACTTTATTAAAATAGAAATCATCTCGTCTGAAGTCATCTCGTCTTAAAAATGTCTGTAAAATAAAATAACAGTAAAAATATTATTAGGACGAGATGTAGGCACCCATATTTTTTGACAATAAAATTAATTTTAAAATTCAGGACTAACTTCTTTATTTATTGCGAAAAACAGCTTAAAATTCAGAAAAAAAATTGAAATATCACTTTGAAAAATCTGAAAAAATTAGGAGAGGTACGATTTAATTAGGTCATTCTAAATGATGCATTAATTTGTTGTTGCCACCTTGAAGGGATCCCTTTTTTCTGTTCTCTCAAAAGTTATAAAAATTAATTTTTCACTTTAAAGTTGGGGAAAATTTTCAGAAAATTCTCAAAGATGCGTTTTAGGATGCTAAACAATATACAAAAATGAACTCAGTGGAAACATCAGGTCTTGAGATATTGAGGTTTTCTTAAAAAAGGATAAACCCGTTTTTCTCAAAAACCGTGTGGTTTTTGATCTGAAATTTATGTCAGTACTCACATAAATAGGAATCTTCTGTAATTTTTTCGGATTTTGAGGGCCAAAATGATCCCCTTATCCCGCTATATCCTTTGTAATAACGTCAAGAAAGAATTGAGAAAAGGGTTCCGGGAGCGTTTATGAAAATGGACCTTACTATGTTCTGATATTTCTTTAAAATGAGTGCTGTTTTTAATGATAAAAATGAATATTTTAATTTTTTTGTTATAGTTGCTCCGGTAATCCAAGTTCCCAATCAACTTGTGGGAGCACCACTCGGTACAGACGTGACATTGGAGTGTTACGTGGAAGCATCCCCGAAAGCAATCATCTACTGGATGAGGGACTCGAGTAAGTACTTATCAATTAATCACGTTTAAATTAACGCCACGAACAATCGATAAGTTTGACCCAAGAACCCGGAATAACCCTTCATTAGTCTGATTGCCACCACTTTTTTTTTTTCTTTCCCTGCGTAAAACAGTAAAATATTCATACATAAATACAATATAAAATATAAACCTCGGAGACACAAAGTTTTTTTTCTCCCCTCCTTTTCTAGACATAAAACTGAAGTAGCATGGACGAAAAACATGGCATTAAGGAAGAAAACGGTTTGACGCTGTCTTCTAAAGGGAATAGATGAGCGATGAAAGATTCATGAAAAGGGAAAAGTAGGGAATCCAAGTTCATACTCCCCGTTCTCTGAGTGAACTATGGCATTCATTGCAAAGTGATATAATACATGAATTTCTCATAGTTTTATCTTATAAAGGGAACATCTAAAACTTTATTTTCACTCTCTCTGATCACAGTGCTCTGAGGATCTCAGTGAAATAAAGGTTTTAAACTTTGAACCCTGTACATATTACCTGATTATGTAGGAGGACAAAAGAAGTGCGAGGTTAATTACAAGTTGGTAACAACAAAAGTCATTCAACGCTTATCAAAAATAAAGGAGTTTTCCCGTTGTTTAATGTCTCATATTATTAAACCACAAGGGAGCTTTTTAGTAGGCCTTTTCACGTTTTTGCCATAATATTAAGGACAGTTTTTTCGAGCGTATATTTAAGGAATCGAAGGGAGGAAAAAATGGGACATAACGGAATTATAAGCGCGTATGAATAATAGGCGGGGGCACGTGCGAGTGAAGCGGTCGAATCGGTGAGGTACGGGCTAAGAGATAGGGTGAGGGAAGAGACAAATATTTATTCAACAGTTCCCGTTGGCTCAGTGCCAGTCGGCCCCACTGATTTCACCCCCAATGAATTCCTTAAAAAAGAGAGAGAAAAAAAAAAAAGGGGGGGGGGGGTTGACAGCTATAAATCAAGTGAGTTAGAGGGCGACCCGTGGTCTTTAACTAGTCTCCAGCATTAGCTCCACTTACACTAAAGTGTTATTTTTCTCTCTTTAATTTCAATGATAAGTATAGTAAGGAAGTCATTTTTCTTAGTTCTAAAAGCATCTTGGGAAAACTTTTAAGATCTTTTATTTCAAGATGTAAACATTTTTCATAATTCGGGGGGGGGGGGGGGGTGAAAGGAGGGTCAAAGGTAGCAAACAGGAAGGAGATTGCATGGAGGACACGGATCTTTCACACTTTCTCCCCTCGGCCTTCCCTGAAACTCAAACTTTATTTCTCAAAATGTTTCAAATTTATTTATTCATATTAACTTCCTTAAAGTTATTGTGATACCCTCCACGTACGTCTGTTTAAAGTTTTAATTTTCCGGAACACTTTACGCCCTCTGTTTTCAATCTATTTGCACACAACCTTCCTGAATAGTTGAAAAAGAAGTTATCGTCTGCGATTTTTGAATTTCGAAAAAATAATGGAGATATGTCTGAAATTTTAAAAACTGCTCTGCGGGCGAACCATTGGTCTTAATACTTGAAACTATTCTTCACCTACATTGTACTTCCCCATCCTTAAACTTCCCCTCCTTATACTTCCTCCCAATTAATACTTTCCCCTCCTTTATACTTACCCCTTCTTAAACTTTTCCCTCTTTATACTTCCCCTTCCTATATTGTTCCTTCTCTTTAAGGAAGTTTTCGTTGGAAGCTCTTTCAACTAGTACTTTTTTACGAGGATGAAACATGTTTATTGGTTTTTATTGGCAATATTGGACCTTGAGAACAATAGAATTGTTTGGCTCTATGGCGGCGTGTTTATAGCCAGACCCCACGAGTGTCGTCATCTCTGTCGAAATGTAAGCCATTTACGAGTCCAACCCACATTCAACAAAAACAATTATTACTAACATGATTTTGTGGAGGAAAAATTCATTTTATGGAAAATCCTTTTTAGATCTGTAAAAAAATTAAACGTAAAAGGTAAAAAAAAAATCGTAGGCCTGAGGAAGAGGGAAACCCGATCCGACTGAATCATTTCCCAAGAGCGTAAGTCTTAAATTACCGTCGTTTTACATACCTTCAGCCTCACACAATATTTCACAATTACCGATCTCCCAGTTTCGGTTTTTTTTTACTCAGAATTTTCCATACAATATTAAACTTTGAGTCGAATTCATGGACAACAAAAAAATCCATTGTTCGTGTAAAAAGAAGTATGGAAAGTTGCACAAGATTTTCCGATACGGCGAAGTTATGTTAGGAAAACGGCAATAGTAGAATAAAAGATTGGTACGGGCATGTATGGGGGACGGGAGAGTTGAAAAGAGTAGGTACTCGGGAGGAGGCTGCAAGAAATAAATCTGCCGGAGACAACTGTCATAAAGTTTTCATTTCAGGACGCCTACGAGCTTTTCTACACTCTTGCACCAACTACCTCTCTTTTGCACTTACCCTTCTTTTTTCCCCCTTCTTTCTCTACTCCAGTATCGGGATTTGGGACTTTCCTCTTTATCAAATCAACTTTTGTCCTATTTTCCTCTTTTTTAAATATTTATCCTGCTTATTTGCGCTTTATACAGCGAAAGAGACATTGAGAAATCCTAAGTATAAGGACTGTTCTGGAGTTGACCCCGATAAGAACTTGCTCAAAGGAGAGCAAGACACTAATTATTATTTTTTCCGAAACAAACGGAACAACGACATCGTATTAAAAGGAAATCTTTTTAAAAGGATTACGACGAAACTATTCATCGGATTTTCTTATATCATATGTTTTTGGAAAGAACTCGTCAAAACCTACAAAATGGCTAGCGGTTTTTTTGGGAAAAATGTTTTAGTTAAAAAAAAAGAGTTTTCCATTTTCCAAAGGAAAACTTTTACGGAAAAACTGCTCCAAGGCCGCCTAGACATTCCCAAACTAACAAGAACTAGCTTTTGTTAAATATTTTCCGGCGATTTTTAGTTCTCAAATATGTATAGGAAAGTAGTTTAAGGGTAAAAGTGCTGCGATCTTTTGTTTTTGAAAAAATGCGCCGGGGTAATGATGGCCCTTAGTCTGTTTCTTCAAATAAAAGGAACGCGAACACATTTTAACGTAGAAAATTAAAATTAAGCTTCCTGCAAAAATAGAAAAGAAAGAAAAGAGAGGAAAAAAAAGAGTCTGGATGTTTTATTGGATTCGATATTATTTTTCGCCTTTTTTCCATCAAGATATGATTCAAGGTTTGGATTACTTGGTTCTATGTTTTATACATGTCCAAACGAGGAACTTCTTTTACTGGGACGCCACCTCGACTTTTCGAATTTCCTCTTCCCCCTCAGAGAACCTAAATAAAACAAACCACTTCTACCCCCTTTTCCTTTTCAACCTCTTCCACCAGCCAACTTGTTGATATAAAGAGAGCTCTGTTGACTTTCCTCCGAGGATTACTAAAGTCCCCTTCCCGACCACCTCCTTCAGTGGCCCTTTCTCAATTTCCACTCCCTTATTAATAAATCAATATTTCTTTGTGGCTTTTTTGGTAATTTGTCAAAAGCACCTTCAATTCTTTTCTTTTTTTTCTGATATCCCTGAGGGGAAAATAAAAGATAATTCAACGCCCACCACAAAATAAAATAAATCTACCCAAAGATTAAGTATCCATTACACTTCAAGAGTATCGCATTTGGACAATATTTATTCCACGATGATTGCTTTCAATAATATATCGCCATTTTTCGTGTGAAATGATCTTTTTCTTTATTTTCTAAAAAGCTTTAAGATTTATGTATTCTCTATGGCAACAATAAAATATAGTAGATACTTATAAAAACCGTCAGATTCTAATGTCTTTTAAAAATTATTAGAGGTCCAAGGAAGTCTCTTGACAAAAAAATTCTCGTGAAATTGGCTTGATTTTACTATCATATAATTAACCAATTGTGGAGGAAGAAATGACCTAGGAGAACGGTGGCGGCGGTGAGCTTCAGGGAGAGTTTCCGGCTTCCCGCTGTATAGACTTAATCTCCCGGAGATAGAGGCACAGTGCAAAGGTAGAAAATATGATTGTGATAGAGGGAATAGATCACCTGACGAGGCTTTTTTTTTAAGCCGAAACGCGTCGTGAGATACCTGTTATCATGGTCATTTTGACCTCCATTATTGGTTAATTATATGATAGTATTATCACCCCCCTTTCTGGAATACACAAGCAATAAAAATTAAAATGTAAATCGCTTGATTTGATTGGTTTAGGGTGATTGTTATGCACTCATAAAAATTCCAAATTAATAATTTTTAGCTAGTTCAAAACTTCTGAGCTCGCTCCATGAATTTTTGACACATCGAATTCCAGAAATATGGTCTAATCCTTAATTGTGATCTTGACGTTAAACTTTAGTCGAGATAAAGAAAGAAAATGCCAATATCATACATCCCTTGATTAGCAAGCTAAAAAGAATTAAAAAATAAATACAACATTTTAATTTAAAATAAAAATCGGTTACGGGAGGGCTAAAAAAAAAATTTGGTTTTTTAAAAATATGCCTAAATTGTTAATTTTCGCAGAACCCTTGTTAATATTAGAGATGAGAGAGACGTGTTGATTGTTGCGGTGTTTTGACGTCACTACCAGGCGGACATAACGAATTAGCTGGAAACAGTCAGTAGTGATTTAGAACTAGTAATATAACTAATTCACATCTGGCATTTAAGTTGGAATGTTTTGCCGAACCTCCATGGAATATTTGAGTGGGGTGGAGACACAAGTTCGTGTCGGCAACGCGCGAAATTAATAATTGGAAGCCGAGGGGTCCACCAAAATAAGTAGAAACGACAAGGGGTGAATTTGTGAGGGGTGTAGAACTTGGATTGGATCCTCTCCTCATAAAAGGGCTAATAATCGTTGGCAAAGTAGCTATTCAAAGGGTTTACACCCTTTTTTCACTCTTCATTCTTTTTCTTTCCTAGATCAGGGCATACAATCGTCTGGGATAAAAACATAACGCATTTCACCCTAAAGCAGTTGAACATAAAAAATCTGCATTTCGACATAAAAATCTTTAGTTCACCATAATGCGTTTCGGCATAGTGCAATTGAACATAAAGCACTCAAAAGTTCAAAAATTTTGAGCATAATGTATTTGAACATAAAGCGTTTCGCCATAAACGACTTTTTCAATAAATGAAGTCGACATATAAAAAAAAAGTGCCAGTCACCATAACGCAAAAGCGCAAGCCTACTTTCGCCGTTTAAAACGCGATTATGGCGAAACGACAAAGACCTTAAAGTGACAGTTCACCATAATGCAATTCAACTTTTCTTTATGTTGAGTAGCTGATGGTGAACGGTAACTCGCGATTTCTGCTATTTTACGGTCAAATGAATTATGGCGAACCGCATTATGTCGACACGTATACACTCCAATCGACTCATACCTCAAAATCTAAAGTGCAAGTTATCTATTTAGTTAAAGTAGGTACCTCAATTTTAAACATTCGCGCCATTTCAGTAACTTTTGGGAGGCCAGAAAAAATAGTTTCCTTCAAGGTGGCGACGCGAAATTGTATTACAGCTTTTAGAGGGACCTAAATTTTATCAGATGTTTTGTGGTGGTATAACAGTGTTTTATAAATTATTTTGGCCAGCTTCAGACTAGTACTTTTAATTTGATAATTTGGAAGTAATGTCGGTAATTTGAGTCCGAATTATAGAGAACTCTCTCGAGATTGAACAAAACTTAATGACGTATGGGAAGGACAAAGGTCGGTGAATCTGGCCGGGAATTCGACTCATTTCACTCGGTCGCAAGGTTAAATCTGGCCCTAAGCCAGAGCTCAACCGTCTGGGTTTGGCTCCTCCAGCTCTGTGAATTATAAGAAATTGATTTTATAATTTATCCCTGGGTATAATTTAATTTTCTGGCGATGCTCTTGCTCTATAAAAAAGCTCCTTCTCTCCTTGTCTTTCAATTATGAATCAACTTCCGTAATCAGGATGCGTACTCGTAAAAAAACGTTTTAAAATTTTTAAACGGAATTTCGTTAATCTATTTTTTGGCCTCTAATACGAATCAAGGAAAGGCGGAAGGGTTGAAAAAAAAGAGGAAAGTTTAACCGAAGTAAATTTGCATAATGAAATCTAAGGAGGTAGTTAATTAATCAGAAAACACCTTTAGGACTCATTTAGAAAGGGAACTTAAAGTAGTCTAGTGGGACGAGAAAGACTGAATGTTAAAAAAGGTCTGTTCTAAGCGGGGGGAAGGTCGAAAGGCGCCGCGGTGACATTCTCATTTAAATAAAAAAGAAAAATGGAATATAAGAACCTTCGGATGACCCAAAACTTTTAAACGATGATCCCGTTGAATCTAATGATTAACCAATCGGCATTAAGGGCTTCTATTTGGACAATTACCTCAGGGGTAGTGGTCATAAAATGGTAAAGGAGGGTTGATTGTGATAGTAAATAGGATTAGCTTCCCATCAACAGATTGGTTGACTTATCTTTAGGCATTTCCGATACGTTTGCCGGTAAGAGGATTCCGAACCCTTTAATTCTATTAGGGGCCAAGACTTAATGCGATTAATTTCTGAATGAGCAAAGCCAGCGGTAATGTCACTCCCCTAGTAAAAAGGAACCTTTTATGTAGCCTATGAGACTGAATTCTGATTAGCTTCCGAGAAGCTTTTAGATCAAAATTAGGTACTTGAAAAGACGTTTCCTGACAAACAAGATTAACGTTAGAAACCAAATGTGGACCCTACAGTGTCAAATTCAAATCTTCTAACCTAATTATTTATTTCAATTTCATTTTATTTATTTGGGTAAAAATATGGACCTAGGCGAAGGCTTCCACCATGTTTCCCATTCTCTGGCCTTCTTTCAATTGTCGAACTACATGAGAAACCGCTGGCCTGCCCTGGTGTCTATATTTATTTTTTCCGGGAATCTCTTTTTACCGGACCTCCGAGAGTTCTGCATGGTTTTTCGACGAACTCCTCTAGCAAATTTCCTGGAGTTTTATGCTCCTACCCTTTTTTAAGGGGTTTTCCTTAGTCTTTTGACGAAGAAACCCTCTTTTTTCCTGACTCCCTAGCTCTTTCTGCCGAGAAATTCCATTTTACCAGGAATTAGGGCTTTCTGGGGAAGTTTTTTTTTTCTTTATGTTATTGTTTAACGATTTTAAATACTTTTGTTCACAGGCGACAATATGGTCGTAACGAGTGATAAATACGAGACGAAAGTCAGCGTGAGATCGCTTTTCGAGACGTGGATGGTTCTTAAAGTTCACAATTTTAAAAAAACTGACGTCGGAACTTATCGATGTGTTGCAAAAAATTCATTAGGCGAAGTAGAACGAAGTATTCGACTTTACGGTAAGCTTTTCGTTTTTAAGCTTAGAGAGAAGGTTATTAGAAAGAAAAATTTTAGAAATACCTGGGCCGGTCGTGAACAGACATCCTGCAACTCCGACGGTTATAGTCGAAGATCAGGAGGAAGATGAAGAAGAAAGCGGCTCCGCTTACGCCGCTATTCCCGCCGAAACTCCTCCGCCCCGAAGGCAGGAATCTTTTGGCGCTAGAGAGCCCACCGATAGCGACTTCAATCAAGCCGCACGAAAGTCGGCGTTTTTTTATATCATTTTATTTCTGGGTGTTTATCGATTGGTTTAGTTCTTCCTTTCAATAGAAAAAGATAAGCAGATATTTTTAAATAAATCCTATTTAATAATTTAAAAAATTGTTTTAATACTTATTTTTTCTTCTCTCTCCCTCTTCTTCTTTTTTCTTTCTTTTATTCTGTTTTCTGGGCAAATCCGTCTCACCCATGACGCCATGATCAGTGGAGTATTTTCGCGGGCAAGACGTGGAAGGGCTTGTGTCAAATCGAGCTTGCCCGTTCCTTTTTTTCCCTCTACTCTAGTAGCGAAAGAATAAAATAAAAAGAAAAACCTCTTTTTTAACAATATTCCTTTCATTCGGTGTTTCCTATGAGGGTACCTAGTCTTAAAACAATAAATTTTCTTAAGAAGTTAAAAATAATAGCTTTCTATGTTTAAACCAGTAAAGAAAGAAAGAAAAAGAAGGTAAATAAAATCATTTACAACTATTTTTTCAACCTTTATTCATTTATTTAGGTATTTATTTATTTAAAAAAGGCCTTAATTGGTTAGCCCCGTATTTAGAAAAGCAAAAAGTGTACAGAGCAATATTTTAGACAAAAGTGTTAAAATTTTAGCGGTTTTCGTAAAAATTGTCGCAAGTATTCCTCTCGACATAAAAACAAATATGTAAAGGGTAATGTTTACAATTCTAAAACTAAATGACGGATACGTAGCAAGTATTTTGGACAAATGGACGGAAAAATAACAGCGTCTCAAGATTATCACGTCTTCCCGCCTCAGGGCTTATCTTTTATTGTCGGTTGAATTTTGAAAAGAAAATCAATCCGAAAAATCTCGGCGAAATAAGTAAGGAAAGAGAAAAGTTGTCCTCGATTTATGTATCCATTAATCCTCAACTTCTTCCGTTTCCTACATTTTAAGTTAGAATTATAAACAGTAGATATTGCTACTATGTCGAATGCTACTACGATGAAACCCCGAACTTCGGGGCATTTGTAGATTTTTAGATTTTTTATCCTATTTGCTGTTTCTTAAAGTCTTCAAGACGTATAATTTAAAAAAAAAACGCTTAAATGTGCCAAAAAAAAATTATTTTTAATTCTTTTAAAATGTTTTTCAAGACAAATCAATTAAGAGGGGGGAAAAAAAGAAAAAAAAAGTTTTTGTAAATATTACTAGTCCATCAAATGGATTTGAGGTTAGCAATTTTTGGTTAGTAATCTTGTTTATTTTTTTAATAAAGCAATAAAATTGTGTAAAAGAACAAAAAAAAGTGGTCTAAAGACCTTTGTATATACCGATTATTCTTTATATTAGTTATATTAGTTTCATGATTTATGCAAAAAAAAAAAATGTTTTTTAGTAAGTACAGGTGAAATTGGACCAGTTTAATAAAAATTAAAAATTTGTTCCTATCAAAAAATGAATCAAATAACAGTAAAGACTACAAGAAATCTCTAAAAAGTAACCGATTACAATAAGAACTATTTATCGGTAACACAGATATGTATTTATCGATTACAGGTTACATAATGATTAGTAATTGATTAATTTTTGTGTGATTACATGATGTTTTTATGCCGCTCGAGGATCATATAAAAAAATTTAATTTTTTCCTCCGTGATTAGGCCGATAAAACTCCCTTTTTAACAACGTTTTTGAACTGCCGAGAGTTTTCTTCGGTCGTAAATCAAGAAACTCCTTTTGACCGGGTTATTATCAGTTTTTGAACCGAGAAACCACCTTTTACACAATTTTCTGTCATTTTTTTAGTTTCTCGACCTACCTAAAAACCTTGCTTAGCAGATGTTTTGGGGTTTCCCCGATCTTCGGCCAATAAACCCCCTTTTGAAACATTTCAGAGCGCTAAAAAAATACCATTTCATCGAGTTTTATAACTTAGAAGTTTTCATACCACTTTACATTATTAAAGTCTATAATTATTGTTTGGTAATTTTTATTAGAATAGCTATCGGCCGGGCGGCCCGTCACGGCTGACTACCGACTGCGCCGAAGTGACTACCTGGATTGAAAAATTATTGCAAACTGCGCCGGGAGTCCTATCAGATAATCTCTTGGGCTCTAAGCCTATGACCAACTGCGCCGAACAAAATTAATAAACAATAAAGGTATCTAACGAGCGCAACCTCGCGGGAGGAAGAAAATTAACACTTTAGAGGTATCTAACGAGCGCATCCTCGCGAGAGGAAAAAACTTAACCCCTAGAGGTATCTTACGAGCGCATCCTCGCGAGAGGAAAAAAATTAACCTCCTAGAGGTATCTTACGAGCGCATCCTCTCGAGAGGAAAAAAATTAACCCCCTAGTGGTATCCAACGAGCGCATCCTACGCTACCTCGTTCCTAGATTCCTTAGGTACAGTCATTTTTTTTCCATTTTTAATCATTAAGGCCGGGTGAAAGGTGCTTATGTTTTGTTTTCCCCAAAATAAATAATTTCGGCGCAGTTGGTATGCGGCGCAGTTGGTATCGGTAATGACAGCGGATTAGGGGTACCCTTGGAGTCCCGGCGCAGTTGGCCTTTTTTTCGGCGTAGTTGGATAGAGCCCCCGTCACATCATAATCATCTACTAGTTAGGCCCTTGGTGCGCAAGCATAGGTTTTAAGTTATTAATTATTATGGTTGATCCCAACGCCAAGCGAATCTCAGTAGCTTTTATTTGTTTCTCCCCAAATAAAAGGTTTCCCCAAATATTAGGGGAATCCAGAAACCCCGCCCGCTTTGAACCCCGGACCCCATAGATGAACGCGTATCACATTGTTTGGGATTAACGCCTTAATACGCGCGGCCACCACGACGCTCTCAAACAAAACTTGTTCCTACATTAGTTATTAAATTTTATCTGGAAAAATAATATAAACAAGTTGAAAATTCGAATAATTTGTGTGGTAATAAAATTTACTTTCATTAGGTACAATACATTTTCCCGAAATTTGAATAGAAATCTTTTGTTTTGTGAGAAAAGACAATGTAATCATGGGGAGCCGTGATATTATTTACATGTAAATAAAAATTAATAATAAAATTTAACTTCCTCGGGGAGTATAAGATCTAATACTTCGAGAAACCGTATTTAATTAAAACGATGAAGGCTCCCCGTCAATATTTGGTCAAGGAGGAAGGACTTGGTATGCCAGAAAGGGCGAGAAGCCTTCTTTACTCAAGTTGTTTTGGTTTTTCTCTCTTCCACAATGAAAGATCTGAAAAATCATATAAGAAGTGAGATTTTACTTTATTTTAAACTGGAACCTATTTCACCTGTACTAAAGCGCTCGTAGCCTAACTGTTTATTAAAGTGTTGTAAAATATACTCTATAGTGTTCAGTCGTAAAACGCAAGCGTAAAGTTTTCATTTATAATTGAATACTCTGTATATTGGAGAAAGCAATTTCATTTATACCAATATAAAAATTAAATTAAAAAAAAAAAAGAAAGTTTATATAGTGAAATGTATTTAATCTGAGCGATGTGCTATATTTGTGTGATCTTGTTATGATAGTGTAATATAAAATAAATAAATAAAAATTAAAGATCCATTTTTTTAATCAAGATTTCATCAAAACCCCTTTGACGAAGCCAATTAGTTAGAATGGAAGTTAAATTTGTTTATAACGTTTAACAATTTTAGCTCGAATTTTAATTAAATTAACGAATCGTTACGTTATTTCAAAAGGAAAAGAGAAGGTTGATTTTGAAATCCGGTTATTATATGAGAAACAAGTTCAGAGAGTACGTAAATAGAAGCTCCATTTTGATTTTAGTCATCCTATATTATTATCCCAAGGGTCACCACTTCGCTTTAATTAACAATTTTAGGTTGTACAAGCTAATGTCTTCCATTTTGAAATAATTTTGTATTCATCCATGTCCAGTTTCAACCTTTGATATTCTTCTCAAAAAATAAAATAAGATTTATCTTTTTGAATTTTTACAGAAACAGGGCTTAGTTCATAAAGTGATGGGCTTAATCGTAACTATGATTACGATATTGTAGTACTATTTCGATTATGATTGTGATTATATTCGTACCTTATGCACCAATTAAATGGTAAATGAATTATGATTACGACGCTTACAATAAATCGATTAAAAAAAATGTTTTTACGAGTATAGTTTTTCTCGATTCTCAAAAATATTCCGATTACGCCAATCTGTGCAACATAATGGACGCGAAAATTTATTTTCAGCTGGTCGAAAGATCGAGAAGATGTACCTACATTTAAAAAAATAAAAAATAAAATAAAAAATTGGAACCGTGAAGTCACCCAATCTTAGTTATCTACATCTGGAGATTAATTAAAACAACAAAATGGGTTCGGGGGAGATAAGAGAGCAAATGAAGTTTCCTTTTATCCATCGTCCTGGCCCTTCCCCTCTTGAAACTCGACCGAGGATTCTAGATTGGTATTTTAATACTTCAGATCATAAAAAAGAAGAAGAAAAAAAATCGAGGAGTTCTTTTTTGTTAAGATAGCAATCTCCTAAACCTTACGTATCAAGAAAACAAAAATTGCTAAATGCGACGTGTATAAACAGAATTCACTTTATTACGCGTTGTTCAGCATTTCTAAAAATCCTGGTTAGGGAGTAACGGCTTCATCCGAAATATTAAAAATCGTGTTTTTAATGGTAAATTTCCATTTCTTGTTTGTAAGGGCAAATAAGCCGAAAAAGTTAGAAATCTAAAATGATTAAATTCTATTCATCAGGGAATAAGAGAAGAGCCCTTTCTAAATCTTAAGGATTTCTCTTTATTAATACACTCCCTTTTAAGTTATTCAAGCTAGCTTTAATAATTTTTACGTCTTACATGTCGGAAAGTTGAGGTTTACGGCAAATTGGAAGTGCAGGACTTGAAAATTTTAAAATGGAGAAAACACAAAAGGGATGCTGGTTTATCAATCGGTCAAGGGAGGTTGATAAATTGTTCCACCAACTATAATTACACTGAACTTTGCTCATTAATAGTTGTCCTGCGTACTTGACAGACCCTTCCGAGTACGAGACAGCTTCTTTTTACTTTGATATTCAAGTATTAAAAGGCCTCGATATAAAATTAATTGAAAATTTTATCAGCCAAATGGAGTATCTTTTTCCTTGAGGGGGTGGTTTATCACTCGGAAGTCAACTTTCGGATCTTTCACCCCAGGTATTTTATCTTTTTTGTCGGCAAATATTAAAAAATTTTATACATTTTTTTTTCTGAACTTTCTAGGAGTAACATGTTACATACATTACAATATTACAAGCCGTGAATTCATTTTCCATCCACTTATTTAAGATAAAGAGATAAGAAGGAAACTAAGGTAAGAGGGAAAAAAACATAATAAAATAATAATGAGACTTCTTTTTTAAACCAGGAAAACAAATTTTTTATTAGCGCCGAACCGTTGGTCCGATTTTCACCAAATTTGCCCAAATACTCCTTATATTTTTTATGAATTTTCAGTGTAAAATAAAATTTGTTTTAGTAGGGAGAATTTCCTCCTTTTGCGAAAGTGACATCCCTTCAGCAGAAAGCCCCTTATTTCTACCTTCGGAAATTATATAACAATCGGATGGGGAAATCTTGGAGTGATGAATGTCTTCTATCCAGTAATCATCGGTGAATGTTTTACACATACAGGTAAGAAACTATTGGGGGAGGGGGAATCAATTTTTCCGTCCACGGTATGCATCTCGAGGAAAAGGCCTTATTTCAGAAAATGCAATAATATGCAAATTCGAGGTGCATTCTGACTGGAAAGCATGGTGGGTCGGGACATCACCCCTTTCTACTCACCGGCAATAATAAATAGGAAGAATCCGCCTCTTTCGTTTATTTGATTTTCCCTCCTCGTACCAACGTTGCGGCTCTTATCCGTGTTATAAAATCATTTTTTTCCGCACAATCTGAAAGATTGCGAAAGAGGATCCCTTCTTTCCTTATTTCATGTTAATTTCTCACGACGTCGATCTCAAGCTAAATGAAGGGTGGTTAATCCACTTTGGAGCTAATTGTCGGGTAATTTAGTGGGTCCTTTCCAGCTAACAGCGTTATCCCCTTTATGTCATCCCCCGCTGACATCTGGCTTTCACGATGACATCGTAAAACCACCAAAATGAATTTGAAACGATTTCCATTAAAATTCAACTGAGGGATCCCTAAAACCGCACATGGAGGGTAATCTAATAACAACTTTAAGAATGTTCAAATCGTTTTCAAGAAGGTGAGATCCTGGCAAGTGCTATTATCGTGTAAAAAAATTTTTGAAATCTATTTGAGGCTTATTTCCTAACTTTTGAAGGGGTAGGTGATCGAAACTCTGAAAAAAAAAAGTACCCCGGGTTTGAGTAGGGCAGGGAGAGAAACCGACAAATGAACAGCAAATGACTCAAAGGGTGAGAATTGGCTGAAGGATACGATGAGAGAATTATCGATTCCGCGGAAGGAGCGACGGCGGGGGGAGAGTCTGAGAACCGCCGGGAAGAGGAATAAGGATGGAAAACGATGAGGGGTGAGTTAGAAATAGGTTTGTGAGCCTCCGAACTTAGTTAAGGAGTTTGATTGAGTTTTTGTATGCTAATGAGGAGCCAGCGGTGCGGGGAAATGGGAGTACCTCAAAAACTTTAATCTTGGTAAACAGTTCTTACGTCATTCATATGTATGCGATAGTTAGCGGAGTAAGAAATGGACTAGTCCAACTTCAATCTCCAGATTTGAAAGACGTCAAAAACAAATTTTAGAACATTTTATGCGCTAAGGACAAAACTAAGGTTAACACCAATCGCTCTCAAAGTGGAGTAGAATAAGTATGTTGGGAATTAAATCCTTAACAATATCACTAGAGCTATCAGAAGATCTTCTACGGTAATCCCTGAGAGCCTCGGACATACAGAGTTCGTCCTAGGATGGTATCTTCCAGTACCAAGAGCACTTGGAGGGATGAAAGTACGTTTTCAAGATGTCCGAAGACGGAAGGGTTCTCCAGTCAAGGGTTGGAAAGAGTGAGAGATAGAGTGCTTGTGAAATGTGTTTGTGAAAACTGTGGGATACTACAAACCATTACGTTTTGAAATGTTTCTCTACCAGGCAGTGGAAAAAAAATTAAAATTGCTACTTTCATATCTACTGATAGAGGCAGTTCATCTTCTTATTCATTAGGTACATTAGGATGTACAAGATTATTATTCTCCGGCACC
Organism: Orius insidiosus; assembly: GCA_014119065.1. Taxonomy (NCBI): domain Eukaryota; kingdom Metazoa; phylum Arthropoda; class Insecta; order Hemiptera; family Anthocoridae; genus Orius; species Orius insidiosus. The sequence continues at coordinate 19,121 of JACGAQ010002292.1, read as the reverse complement.
AAAGATTCCTCGAGATCAGTCATTAGCTCTCTTCTTAAGACTCTCATTAATTACATCAAACGGTTTCTATGAAGGGATCCTTTCAAAATGGATAATTAATGTTCATTCCGCTTCTCATTGTTTCATCCTAAAAAAAAGGAAAATTTTTCCAATCGATCTAGTTTTAATTGAATATTTAAATTTTCTTTAAATGTGCAATAAAGAGTCAATTAGAGGCAATTATTTAATTTCAACTTGGAAGTCATTAAATCCTCTTTCTCAAAGAGAAAAGTCGCATTTGCTTCAAATTATCTTATTTATATTTGACCTTTCAAAGAGAAAAGTTCGTTTAACTTTTTAATTGTCAATTTTATAAGTTGTCCCTTTTTCCTCCGCATGAATGCCGTCGATGTTTGTCTGAAAAAAGGGCTACCTGACATTCATAGCTAAATACATAGGTCTCTTATAAAAGATGTAAAAAAAAAACCGTACCTAATTCTAAAAGTCTGAAAGCTCTCTGTATAATGAAAGAGCAGTTGAATAGCTTGTGATTCATACGGAAATGAGAGGGTATTAGAGCCATTTTGCTTTCAAACAGAGGTCTCTACCATTCTCCCATTAGCTATCCTAATGATTTACTAATACATAGGTCAAATACATAGTCTGTTACAGGAATATAGGTCGGATGATATCGAAGGTCGGCAAACATGATGGGGGAACTCTCTTGTTTCACTAAGCAATCAAACTCATTGAGAAAAAAAAATTCTAGAAAGGCCTTCATTTTAGTATGTAGGTAGGTACCTACTTTATCCTTTGATAATCAAAGTCCTGATTTTTAAATTCTTATCAACTATCCAGCGATAAAAAAATATTGACTTAATTAATATTCATTTTAAACCCTAATGTAATTGGATATAATATCGTCAGAAGAAAAATATTTTTTCTTTAATTTTTAAGGTAACAAAAAATCATGGACCTGGGGTAGCAGGGACTAAAAGGTGTAGATTTCTTTCTTCATACGAAAATGAGGTAATTCCCAGTAAAATTCAAATCCCTTTCTTCGTTTAAAAAAAAATAGGCTGATTGGTTGGTAGGTTGATTGGTTGGTAGGTTGATTAGTTGGAAGGTTGATATGTTGATAGGTTTATTGGTTGATATGTTGATGATAGGGTAACAGATTGATAGGTGGATAGGTTGATGGGTAGTAGTTGATAGATTGATAGGTTGTTCGGTTGATTGGTTGATATGTTGTTAGGTTGATAATAGGATGAACATGAACTAATAGTGTAAAGAAAATACTTTTTGCCCAAGGGGTGGAAGTATCAAATTTCTCCCTACCAAACAAAAAGAATTTTTTACATCAAAAATTCGCAAAAATAAAAGGAGTATTTGGTGAAAATCGTACCAACGGTTCTGTTCGGCCGCAGCGCAGTTTTAAAAATTTCTAACCGACATATCTCCGCCATTTTTTTCGAAATTCAAAAATCTTTACATTCTTGTCCAATAGACAAAGGAAGAAAATTTGATAAAATCGGTTCTAAACGAAGGGTTCCGGAAAATGCTACGGCGTAACGGCCGGGGAAACCCGGGGTATCGCAATAACTTCTTTAAATAAAAAAAAATCGTCATTTTCAAGCTAGCTACGACTCAAGGTTCGATAAAAATAGACGAAAATTGACGCCGTGAAATGTTCCGGCATTGCCTAAAAACTGAATATGGCGGGTGTCGCTATATTATATCTTATAAGTTTAAAGAGAAATGTTAATCCCAAATACAACTACCACAGCATTCGCACTACCGAAATAATTACTTCTCAGAAAGATTAAGATCATATTGTTTAAAAAGTTTGTGGAAAAAGAAGATAAGGGAGGGAGAGTCTAGAAGGGTCTCGTAATCATAAAACATTACAGTATTTCTGAATAAGCATTTCTATATAATGAATTCATTATTTCATGAGACTAATGAGTAATTTAAGCAATTATTGTTTATAACATTTTAAATAATACAAAAACAACTCACCTATTTCAAGAAAGAAAAATAGGAAGATGTCGAAGAAAACAAATCCCCAGCCGCAGCTCTGGACAGGACTGGAAATGAAACTTGATCGTACAAGCCTTTTGTGATTTTCCCGCTTTTTTTTTATTGCGATAACATTTTACTAAAAAAACAAAACGATAATATCTTCAATGAATTAGTAAGAGCATTTTTATTTATTTATTTTAATATGTAATCGTAAAATTGGATTTTTTTTATTATATGCTGTCAAAAAACTGAGAAGGCAGTGGAAAAGAAAACCCTTTTAGTGGGAAACCAATGAAGTCGTCTGGCAACACTGCCCATATACTACCTCTCCTATACTGTTACTTCTCTTTAAGGAAGTTTTCGTTGGAAGCTCTTCAAACCAGTACTTTTTTTGTACATTTAACGTCGATTTTAACATCCGAAATTCCAGTTTTATATCCCGGCCTGTTGGATTTGCTTCAGAAGAACCTAGGATTTTCTGCGAACTTCAAACGGTGAGTGTTCTTAACCATATTGTTGGGTCTGAAATGTTGGAAATGATCCCAAAAATACACTCCACATTTTTGTTCCATTCATTTTCAAAATTAGAATTTGTAATCTATCCGGTACGGTTGAATCGCTAGAATTTGAGGATAAATGAGAAAAACAGATGATTCTTCACGAAAAAATGGCAAAGTTTCCACCTCCCACCCTCCACCCCATTCCCAACAAACTTGAACATGCAAGGCAGGCGTTGGTAAGCGTTCAATCTGAATAGTGTCGACGGTTTTCTGTTTAGTGGTGAATTTTAGTCGCCATTTTGGTTTGTTGAAAATTTTATTAGGTTTTCTTTTTATTTTATCTTCGGCTTTTATTTATTGGAGCTTTGTGCGTGCTGTTGGTTTTTGAAAATAAAATTGTTAAGACGAATTTTTTTAATTCTAAAATTATTGTTTTCTGCCTTCCTGGATTTGCAGTAGAATAAGAGCAAAACTTTTCCAGAACCCTTCACGGCCGCGTTTTTCACCTTGACCCAACGTCCCCATCATCCTCCCCCATTGATTTCCTCTACATTTTGAGCAATTTGGATGAGGACTAAAGGCCTAAGAGGTAGGTACACAGTATGTCAGGGGCATCAAGTTAAAAAAGTTCTGGAGATAGCTTAAATTTCAAGGTAGAAATAATGGACCGTCAGCCGGAGGGATGTGCTTCTCGCTCGTACTGATATTAAGTACCTAGACTCTAGATGCTTAAATTCTAATATTTGGAAACGTGAAAAATAAGTGAAATTTAAAAATAAATTAGTGTCTCAGGTCAATTTATCGGTTTTAGAGCAAAATAACGCTAAATTTAGCTTTTTTTTTTAAAGCTGTTCGAAGATGGTCATATGAACAGTCAAATCAACTTGAAATTTTGCGTAGATTCCGAATCTGAAATGAAAAAATTTGGGTTCTTATTTAAAATAACGAAGTTGGTGTCACTCTGGGCACCCTGCACACCAAAATCATAATTCCTTAATTGCAACCTAATCATCCTCAAAAAACAAGTGGGGTTTGCATTTAACTTTCAAAATTATTTTTATTTGGACAATGTTTTTGGGAAATATGGCAAGTCAATCATCCCTTTAACACCTTCAATCTCTTTGATTTCTAATCCCGATTGGAAAATTGATCACCTAGAAGATAAAAAATAAATAATCTCCGTACCGTAGGTAGTCAAAATAATTTTTTTTTTTTTGTCTTTTTAATAAATGACTATTCGGAGGTACATAATTCAATTTTTTCTTAAATTACAGTTTCGGGCTCATGGTAAAGATCACTAATCTTTTTGAACTACGGGCTCCGGATCCTTAAAAGAATATACACAAGTGATAATTCGTCAAACTAAAATTGATTTTGATAACTTGATGGTTTAAGTAATTTTCCGAAAAATATGTCTATTATGGCAATAAAGGAAATGACTCGATAAATAGGGCTATATGAAGGAGATGGTTCCAGGTGAGTGCGTATTATATATGTAGAGAGTTAAAGTTAAACGTTGCGGGAAGAGCGGGGTTTGTTGGGGTCTGTGGTTCCTCACCCCCGTACGGTAATCGTGGGAAAGGTGAAAGGGTTCGAACCCTTCCCTTCTCAGGGCTAAGGTCGTTCCTCTACTTAGTCATACTACATTAGCGTGGCTCCCCGTCCTGGACCGACTCCAAAGAAATGAATGGACACGGACACCGCTATCTGTCTCTTTGTTGACTGGCACCCCATGTGCCAGCCTCCCCCTCTCAAAACCTCTTTATCTTTTCGTTCCTTTTTTTAATAATTTTCCAAAATTCTTCTGATGAAGATTTTCTCAAACTTAGATATTAAAATAAAGTTACCTAATTAGGAACTTTCCTTTGAAAATTTTCACTATAAATTTCATAAGAAATTAAAGAGGAGCAAAAAAATTAAAAACAGTACCGTTGGAATTTTTTTTCCCAAGTTGAAAAATGGATTTTTAATCCATGCCTGGCTCGGAAAGGCATTTGAATTTTATTCCTTATTGTGATACCCTCGACGTCGGGTTTTTGGGGAAGGGTCTCACAGACCCCGGAGGGTCAAATCGAATATATCGATCTTTACCGATCTCAACTTTGTCTGTGGTTCCGGCCGTCCGTAGCATTTTTCCGGAACTTCACGGCCAATTTTCATCAGATTTTCACACAATCTTCCATAGTCGGTAACTAAGGCTATTTTTCAATTTCGAAAAAATGGCGGAAATACATATGTCTGTTTAAATTTTTAATTTTCCAGAACACTTTACTGCCACAATTTTCACCTGATTCGTACAAAATTTTCACATTATCTTCCTCACTCAATGAAGAGGAAAGTAACGAGGGCGGCGGAAACGTTGGTCCAATTTTCACCAAATACTCCTTATATTTTTTGCGAATTTTTGGTGTAATAAAAAATTTGTTTTTGTTTTTGTATTTTAGTTGAGAGGAGAAATTTTGTACTTGTACCGGTTTTGAGGGGGGGAGGCTGGCACATGGGGTGCCAAGTTTAAAAAAAAAAGAAATACAAAAAAATTAGATTACTGAGATACATCTCTATCCATTATCATTAAAAATCTATTTTTCAACACGGGAAAAATTTAAACGGCATTGTTTTTACTATGTTTTCTCTTAAATTAGTGTAATAAAAATGGTATAGGATCCAATCTTATAGTGAGGTTAAAAGAGGAAAAGAAATTACAATGATATTTGTTTAGTTTATTTAATTTATTTTTACACAAATAAATTCCAACTTAACTCTTCGCTTTCTTCTATTTTCTTCACCAAACTCGAGTCTTACATTCTTTCAATTCACTTCTCAGATTCTTCACAAAAATATCCACACTTATCTCTCACACGGCACTCTCTCTCTCTCTCAACACCAACTAAACTCATCCGCCATACTTATTCAGTCCTGCCAACACAATCATCTTAAACTCCCACATCTCGGCCATTCTGCTCAGCCACTTCGCCGGGTGGCTCTCCTATACAACTCGACCATAGTTTCATGTATTCCGCACAAGAGGTTGTCCGAGTAGGACCGTCGTGGTATCCAGCCTTCTCTACGTCGTATGTGTCATGTCCTTTTACTCGTGTGATCTTGTAGGGCCCCATGAACTTAGTTCTCCACTTCATGGTTGTTTGAGTCCTCCGAATCGCCACCAAATCTCCCACGTGATATTTTCTCGCACTCTTAAGTCTCGGTTGCACGTCCTTTCATTTTCTCCTCCAGTTCTCGCGATCGTCTTTTTTGCCTTGAGGCGAAGTTCTTCCGATGCTGCTCCCTTAGTTTTCTCAATCCTCGCATCTTTCATCTTCGTGACCACCACTGGACTCACAAACTTCGACTCGCAGTACTTCGCCATACACTTCTCTAATCGCTGCTCGACTTCATCCTCCACTGTTCTACTTTTCGTCACTATCTTCTTCGGTTCCGTGAAGGCTTCGCTCTCAATATCTAGGCGCGCTCTACTGTCCGAATCGACTACATTCTCCGGTTCTCCTCTCTTCTTGAGTTTAATCCCGAATTTGTCTATAACGACATCAGCTTTTCCTAACAATTCTTGGCCACGATAAGATCATATGCCATTAAAGTAGGCACAACATAAAATCTGGTCGGATATATTTCGTCGTCAATTCTCGCGGACCCTTCAAAAAATCCTTTTGGTTTAATCTTGGCTACTCCAAAACCGTTAGCATTATACTCGAGGTCTTCAACGCTGGACGATCAACTTTACGATACGCACTTTCCGACATAACGTTAAAACAACTTCCCGTGTCAATCAACGCATCCATCTTAACTTCGTCTACGGTTATGATCTTACATGCCATCGTATTACAACTCTCTGTCACGCAGTGAATGTTGGATGCTTCGTTCGGGGTGGTACATTCGAAGCTTCTGTGGCCAGACTTCCCGCATTTAAAACATTTGAGCTGTTTTTTGCATTCGAACGCTTTGTGGCCTCTGGCGCCACATTTGTAGCATCTCACATTTTCCTTCTCGGGTTTTCCAACTGGGCTTCTGGGGCTGTCTTTTTACCCCCACCGGTCTTCACTGTCTCACTCCTCGTCTTTGCGGTTTCATCCTTTTGTCCATGCTCGTTGGTGCGACGTTCCAGGATCTTCGTAAATGTCGCCATTTTTATCTTTAGCTCCCGTAGATTACTCGCCCCATACAAGACGGTCTTCGCATATTCATCACCTGGGATGCCATCTATGATGTACTGGATCAACGACTCCGTTTCTATGTTTCCTCGACTGGCTAGTTCTTTCATCACCAGCAAATACTCCTCTAAAGATTCATCTTTCTGGAGCTTCCTGGCGTCTAAAATTCTATGAAGCTCACGGCTCGACAACTTCTTAGCAAATTCTCCCACTAGGGCCTTCTTCAAACGAGTCCATGAAGTAATACCCCTTTCGCTTTGGATATACATTTTCGCCAGCCCTCTCAACGACTTTTTAGCGAATACAAACTTATGCAGCTCAGGCCACTCGAATAGATCTGCAGCTTCTTCGAAGTCTGAGATCCACTTCTCGACAGGGTACTCTTTCTTTCCTTCAAAAGGTCTAATGGAGTCTTCTATGTCCCTGAAATTCATGCTGAATATGGGATTAGGCCTACATTTTCCACCGTTTTTTCTTCTCTTAGCATCACGGTTCTTTTTGTGACGGTACGTCAACTGATCGTCATCGTCTTCCTCTTCACTTTCCTCACTGGATCCATCACTTTCTTCGCTTGAGTCGTCTTCTTTCTTTTCTTCGCGTCTCGAATCTTCTTGCGACAGTTTTTTGAGTAAACACCTCGCTCTTCACCTCTTCCGTTTCCATCACTTTCTTCACTGGATTCATCACTTTCTTCATCTTCGTCTGATTCGGTCACTCTTCTACGCAGGGCAGTCAAATCCGTTAGCTCTGAACAGATTCTTTCTGCGATGTCATCACATCCATCATCACAATCGAGTCTGAGTATCGAGGAAATGAGAATTAGTTCACTCTTTGAAAAACTTCCGCTGACTTCACAAACTTTAGCGTCGTATTCTTCCGAATCTTTCTCAAATTTAAACCCTTTAAACTCACGGACCATCTTACGTGCCGTACGTCCTCCTTCTTCTCCAAAAATAAGTTGGTACAGCGATTTAATTGTCTTAAACGATGCCGCTTTTAAAGCTTCGGCGACGACACCGATGTCTGACAATTTTTCAACTTGAGACATTTCAGAAAATTTAGATAATTCACGTAAAACTCACAAAAATTATTTAAAAGTCAGTTAAAGTTGATAAATCACACCGAAAATATTCTTTTTTTAGAAAGTTAAATTTTGAGAAATCATAAAAAACAGATGTTCAAAAACAAACAACAAGATGGCTGACCGGCCCCGACGATTCTAGAATGTTCCACGGCGTTCTTTTCCGATTTTCCGAAATCCGTTTCTTTTTTCTTCAGTCTTCTTTTTTTTCAGTTTTCTTCACTTATCACCGGTTTCTTTTTCCTTTTCACCTCAATTTTACGATTTTGAATTTAGATTGAGATCCCGGACGAGTTGATCACTTGCTGCACCTGAGGTACATACTTAAACCATTTACTAGGCTCGTCTACTGCTAGTTTCGTCAAAATTGGTAATATTATGGCATTTATCCTCTCCACTTGGCCGTTGGCTCGAGGTAGACCCGTAGTTATTTTATGATGTTTGATATTCTCTTGGCTGCAATATTCTTCAAATTCCCGCGACGTGAATGCGGTTCCTCTATCACTTACAATCACCGCAGGGTTCCCAAACAAACTCTTCTGAAAGTCTAGTTTTTTAATCACCTCCTCCGATGTGGTAGACTTCGTGGGGTATAACCATACATACTTCGAGAACGAATCTACGACGACCAAAATATGTTTATATCGTTTATTGGTTGTTTCCAATGGTCCAAGATGGTCCACATGATATGTGTGAAAAGGGACCTCTTCCTTCTCGAGCGGGTGCAAGAATCCCTCTTGTTTTCCTCGTTTCCTGTTGACTAAAATGCATGGAACGCAGCACGCGATAGTTTTAACAACTCTACTTTTAGCGTCACCGACGCTATAATGTTGTCTCAAAATTTCCTCCGTTTTTTGGGCAGATAGATGACCATCTCCATGTATTCTCTAATCACCTCGGTAGCCATTCCGTCAGGGATGACCAATTTTTCGACTCCGTGTTCCAATTTGTACAAAACTTCTCCCTTCAAAAAGTAGTCCTCAAACTCTTTGTCTTTCACGATCTCTGATAACTCTCAGTCGATCATCTGATTTCTGTGCCTTAACTATGGTAACATCATCTTCGATAACTTCAATTTGATAGACAGGATTGCGGCTTAAGGAATCGACGTGAGCCATTCTACTTCCAACTCGATGCTCCACTGTGAAGTTGTAATCCTGTAGGTCAAGAAACCATCTCGCGACTCTTGTTGAGACCTCTTTCTTATCCATCGTCTTCTGAAATGCTGAACAGTCAGTAATAACTTTAAATCGAACTCCAAGAAGATAAACACGAAATTTCTTTATAGCTTGAATTACTGCCAAAGCCTCTAGTTCATAACTGCTGTACTTTTTCTCTTGATCCGTCGTTTTCTTGCTCATATAATAAATAGGGTGAAAGGCGTTGTCTTCGATCGATCTTTGAAATAGAATTGCTCCATAACCTTCAGCACATGCATCTGTATGCAGCTCGAGCTCACCTCCCTGTCTGTAGATATTCAAAACGGGTTTATCAGCTAGTTGTCTCTTCAGCTCATTAAAAGCGTTCATCTGTTCGGGACCAAAGTGAAAACGCCGGTCTTGCTTCAGCAAATCGCTTAATGGTCTGGCTATGATAGAATAAAATGGGATGAACTTACGAAAATAACCCGTCAGCCCAAGAAAGCTTTGCACTTTTTTGGTTGTCGTCGGCTCCGGAAAATTCATCACTGCTTTGACTTTTTCTGTTGATGGGAGGATTTTGCCGTTCTCAATAACATGCCCCCAAAATTTATAGGATCCAATCTTATAGTGAGGTTAAAAGAGGAAAAGAAATTACAATGATATTTGTTTAGTTTATTTAATTTATTTTTACACAAATAAATTCCAACTTAACTCTTCGCTTTCTTCTATTTCTTCACCAACTCGAGTCTTACAATTCTTTCAATTCACTTCTCAGATTCTTCACAAAAATATCCACACTTATCTCTCACACGGCACTCTCTCTCTCTCAACACCAACTAAACTCATCCGCCATACTTATTCAGTCCTGCCAACACAATCATCTTAAACTCCCACATCTCGGCCATTCTGCTCAGCCACTTCGCCGGGTGGCTCTCCTATACAACTCGACCATAGTTTCATGTATTCCGCACAAGAGGTTGTCCGAGTAGGACCGTCGTGGTATCCAGCCTTCTCTACGTCGTATGGTCATGTCCTTTTACTCGTGTGATCTTGTAGGGCCCCATGAACTTAGTTCTCCACTTCATGGTTGTTTGAGTCCTCCGAATCGCCACCAAATCTCCCACGTGATATTTTCTCGCACTCTTAAGTCTCGGGTTGCACGTCCTTCATTTTCTCCTCCAGTTCTCGCGATCGTCTTTTTTGCCTTGAGGCGAAGTTCTTCCGATGCTGCTCCCTTAGTTTTCTCAATCCTCGCATCTTTCATCTTCGTGACCACCACTGGACTCACAAACTTCGACTCGCAGTACTTCGCCATACACTTCTCTAATCGCTGCTCGACTTCATCCTCCACTGTTCTACTTTTCGTCACTATCTTCTTCGGTTCCGTGAAGGCTTCGCTCTCAATATCTAGGCGCGCTCTACTGTCCGAATCGACTACATTCTCCGGTTCTCCTCTCTTCTTGAGTTTAATCCCGAATTTGTCTATAACGACATCAGCTTTTCCTAACAATTCTTGGCCCACGATAAGATCATATGCCATTAAAGTAGGCACAACATAAAATCTGGTCGGATATATTTCGTCGTCAATTCTCGCGGACCCTTCAAAAAATCCTTTTGGTTTAATCTTGGCTACTCCAAAACCGTTTAGCATTATACTCGAGGTCTTCAACGCTGGACGATCAACTTACGATACGCACTTTCCGACATAACGTTAAAACAACTTCCCGTGTCAATCAACGCATCCATCTTAACTTCGTCTACGGTTATGATCTTACATGCCATCGTATTACAACTCTCTGTCACGCAGTGAATGTTGGATGCTTCGTTCGGGGTGGTACATTCGAAGCTTCTGTGGCCAGACTTCCCGCATTTAAAACATTTGAGCTGTTTTTTGCATTCGAACGCTTTGTGGCCTCTGGCGCCACATTTGTAGCATCTCACATTTTCCTTCTCGGGTTTTCCAACTGGGGCTTCTGGGGCTGTCTTTTTACCCCCACCGGTCTTCACTGTCTCACTCCTCGTCTTTGCGGTTTCATCCTTTTGTCCATGCTCGTTGGTGCGACGTTCCAGGATCTTCGTAAATGTCGCCATTTTTATCTTTAGCTCCCGTAGATTACTCGCCCCATACAAGACGGTCTTCGCATATTCATCACCTGGGATGCCATCTATGATGTACTGGATCAACGACTCCGTTTCTATGTTTCCTCGACTGGCTAGTTCTTTCATCACCAGCAAATACTCCTCTAAAGATTCATCTTTCTGGAGCTTCCTGGCGTCTAAAATTCTATGAAGCTCACGGCTCGACAACTTCTTAGCAAATTCTCCCACTAGGGCCTTCTTCAAACGAGTCCATGAAGTAATACCCCTTTCGCTTTGGATATACATTTTCGCCAGCCCTCTCAACGACTTTTTAGCGAATACAAACTTATGCAGCTCAGGCCACTCGAATAGATCTGCAGCTTCTTCGAAGTCTGAGATCCACTTCTCGACAGGGTACTCTTTCTTTCCTTCAAAAGGTCTAATGGAGTCTTCTATGTCCCTGAAATTCATGCTGAATATGGGATTAGGCCTACATTTTCCACCGTTTTTTCTTCTCTTAGCATCACGGTTCTTTTTGTGACGGTACGTCAACTGATCGTCATCGTCTTCCTCTTCACTTTCCTCACTGGATCCATCACTTTCTCGCTTGAGTCGTCTTCTTTCTTTTCTTCGCGTCTCGAATCTTCTTGCGACAGTTTTTTGAGTAACACCTCGCTCTTCACCTCTTCCGTTTCCATCACTTTCTTCACTGGATTCATCACTTTCTTCATCTTCGTCTGATTCGGTCACTCTTCTACGCAGGGCAGTCAAATCCGTTAGCTCTGAACAGATTCTTTCTGCGATGTCATCACATCCATCATCACAATCGAGTCTGAGTATCGAGGAAATGAGAATTAGTTCACTCTTTGAAAAACTTCCGCTGACTTCACAAACTTTAGCGTCGTATTCTTCCGAATCTTTCTCAAATTTAACCCTTTAAACTCACGGACCATCTTACGTGCCGTACGTCCTCCTTCTTCTCCAAAAATAAGTTGGTACAGCGATTTAATTGTCTTAAACGATGCCGCTTTTAAAGCTTCGGCGACGACACCGATGTCTGACAATTTTTCAACTTGAGACATTTCAGAAAATTTAGATAATTCACGTAAAACTCACAAAAATTATTTAAAAGTCAGTTAAAGTTGATAAATCACACCGAAAATATTCTTTTTTTAGAAAGTTAATTTTGAGAAATCATAAAAAACAGATGTTCAAAAACAAAACAACAAGATGGCTGACCGGCCCCGACGATTCTAGAATGTTCCACGGCGTTCTTTTCCGATTTTCCGAAATCCGTTTCTTTTTTCTTCAGTCTTCTTTTTTTTCAGTTTTCTTCACTTATCACCGGTTTCTTTTTCCTTTTCACCTCAATTTTACGATTTTGAATTTAGATTGAGATCCCGGACGAGTTGATCACTTGCTGCACCTGAGGTACATACTTAAACCATTTACTAGGCTCGTCTACTGCTAGTTTCGTCAAAATTGGTATATTATGGCATTTATCCTCTCCACTTGGCCGTTGGCTCGAGGTAGACCCGTAGTTATTTTATGATGTTGATATTCTCTTGGCTGCAATATTCTTCAAATTCCCGCGACGTGAATGCGGTTCCTCTATCACTTACAATCACCGCAGGGTTCCCAAACAAACTCTTCTGAAAGTCTAGTTTTTTAATCACCTCCTCCGATGTGGTAGACTTCGTGGGGTATAACCATACATACTTCGAGAACGAATCTACGACGACCAAAATATGTTTATATCGTTTATTGGTTGTTTCCAATGGTCCAAGATGGTCCCATGATATGTGTGAAAAGGGACCTCTTCCTTCTCGAGCGGGTGCAAGAATCCTCTTGTTTTCCTCGTTTCCTGTTGACTAAAATGCATGGAACGCAGCACGCGATAGTTTTAACAACTCTACTTTTAGCGTCACCGACGCTATAATGTTGTCTCAAAATTTCCTCCGTTTTTTGGGCAGATAGATGACCATCTCCATGTATTCTCATAATCACCTCGGTAGCCATTCCGTCAGGGATGACCAATTTTTCGACTCCGTGTTCCAATTTGTACAAAACTTCTCCCTTCAAAAAGTAGTCCTCAAACTCTTTGTCTTTCACGATCTCTCTGATAACTCTCAGTCGATCATCTGATTTCTGTGCCTTAACTATGGTAAATCATCTTCGATAACTTCAATTGATAGACAGGATTGCGGCTTAAGGAATCGACGTGAGCCATTCTACTTCCAACTCGATGCTCCACTGTGAAGTTGTAATCCTGTAGGTCAAGAAACCATCTCGCGACTCTTGTTGAGACCTCTTTCTTATCCATCGTCTTCTGAAATGCTGAACAGTCAGTAATAACTTTAAATCGAACTCCAAGAAGATAAACACGAAATTTCTTTATAGCTTGAATTACTGCCAAAGCCTCTAGTTCATAACTGCTGTACTTTTTCTCTTGATCCGTCGTTTCTTGCTCATATAATAAATAGGGTGAAAGGCGTTGTCTTCGATCGATCTTTGAAATAGAATTGCTCCATAACCTTCAGCACATGCATCTGTATGCAGCTCGAGCTCACCTCCCTGTCTGTAGATATTCAAAACGGGTTTATCAGCTAGTTGTCTCTTCAGCTCATTAAAAGCGTTCATCTGTTCGGGACCAAAGTGAAAACGCCGGTCTTGCTTCAGCAAATCGCTTAATGGTCTGGCTATGATAGAATAAATGGGATGAACTTACGAAAATAACCCGTCAGCCCAAGAAAGCTTTGCACTTTTTTGGTTGTCGTCGGCTCCGGAAAATTCATCACTGCTTTGATTTTTCTGTTGATGGGAGGATTTTGCCGTTCTCAATAACATGCCCCAAAATTTATAGGATCCAATCTATAGTGAGGTTAAAAGAGGAAAAGAAATTACAATGATATTTGTTTAGTTTATTTAATTTATTTTTACACAAATAAATTCCAACTTAACTCTTCGCTTTCTTCTATTTTCTTCACCAAACTCGAGTCTTACAATTCTTTCAATTCACTTCTCAGATTCTTCACAAAAATATCCACACTTATCTCTCACACGGCACTCTCTCTCTTCTCTCAACACCAACTAAACTCATCCGCCATACTTATTCAGTCCTGCCAACACAATCTTAACTCCCACAATGGTTAAGTTACTAACTATGTATTGTCTTTTCCGATGTCAATTTTTTTTAAATCTTATTTCAAGGGAAATTCATTTCTTCCCTAGCTTCCATTTTGAAATTCAGCCGACTCGTTTTTAATTATACACAATTAAGAAGAGGATGTAAAAGGTAATAAGACGGTAAAATAATCCTTTGGATGAATGAAAAGACTTCAATTTGTTCCACGACTTTTTAATTCATATATTAATTTCCTTCTTTTATATTCTTAGAGAGCAATTACTTTTCTTATTAATTTTTCCTCCGGGAGTTTCAAACTTGAGCCAATCTCAAAAGAAAATTTATTAGACTTGTAAATGGCCGAAGAAATGACCTCCAATCGTAATACTCCCCGAACTTGACCGTTTCGCGAAGATAGAAATTGGAGCCCCTGGGAAATAGGAGAATCCAGCGGGAAGGGAACACGACGGAATTTGAAAGAGTTCTATTAAAAGAGGGTCAAAGGGCGCCGAACCCGCCCAACGAAATTGAGTCCGTAATTGGATAAACAAACGCGCTCATTCGGTCTTTCATTGGAGAACTTAAAGGAAACAATTATTGTAGAAGGCGCGGATTTCTCTTATGATAAGTAATTCACGTATAAAACTTGTAGGAAAAAAATTTATTTAAGAAAATTATTTAAGATGAACTCGCATTTCGGTTTTCTTCTATTCGTTTTCAGGTTTTCTATTTTTTTGGGGAGTAGAACAGTTTGTATGTAGGGAAGGACGCCTCCTGAGCTATAGTGACGCCCGAGAGGAGTCGATTGAGTTCGTCGTCGTTTTTATGGCGAGCTGAATATGACGCGGGATGATTCTCGTCTTCCTGTAGTCGCGTGCAGCGTTTCCGGCGAGTTCGAGCACTTCCGCTGCTAGATACTCCATGACGGCTGCCAAATAGACAGGAGCGCCGGCCCCAATACGTTCGGCGTAGTGTTTCTTCCGAAGAAGGCGATGGATACGTCCGACTGGAAACTGTAACCCTGCACGGGCAGAACGGCTCTTACCTTTCGCCTTTCCTTTTCCTCCTTTTCCAGACATTATGAAACTAAAACGTGACAGATGCAACGGTTTCAAAATGGAAAATGAATTTCTGACCATATGACGAATTAAAATCAGCCGATTATTCCTCATCGGCGAGTTTCAAAATTTTTTACGTTCGCTCACGTAAGTCTCTTTAGCTTCGCATTCACGAATTGAAACGCCACCTCGTTTTTCCTCGTCACACATTTTTTAGCGTTGCTACTTTTGAGACTGACTATTGATTTTCTTTCCAATTCCTCATTTTCATCTTCTTTGCAAGGGGTTAGAGGATTTGTTCTATTTTTTGATAACGGTGCAGATTTTCGGTTTGTCGCAGACGCTTTCGCCTTTTGGTTCGCAAACTACGGTCGGGTACTGCGAAATCACTTTTCTCGCAGTCGCAATATTTTGGAATCGCAAACGTCGACCGTGGTCGGACAGACGTTCTCTTTTTGACAAGTCCAGTCTTGGGGCAGATGTTCGACTCTCCTTTCGGCTCAAGCGTACAAACGGTCTCATCTTTACATGTTTTCGGCCGAACGTCGATGACATCCCGACCTTTCGGAACGATCGCTATCCGCTCTTTGACCGTTATCCCGCAATCGCCCGGTTTTTCTACAGAGCAAACATTGGGCGTAACTCGTACTGGTGTCTCCGTTTGTCGGCAAACTGCGGGCTCTGATTTCACGTTCAACCGAGCATCAGACATGCTTTCCGTCCGGTCGGAGCATGATCCAGAGTTTGAACAAGGAGCGACACGGTTTGAACGATTAGGACGTCTTCGTCGATAACAGCAACCGAAGCACATTACAGGATCCACTTTTATCATATAAAATTTACATTTATCTACATATGTCATTTTCCTTTCTTTAATTTCTTTACGAAATTAAAACTACTGGCGTGTATTGTGAACTACTATTTTATATTTGTTTTCTCCCAGGAATTTCTTCCCCTCCTCGATTCTGATTTCAATCGACCGACTCGTCTTCGAGAGACATTCATATTCCAAACGCGTACTTCACATTATTTTTCGCCTTTACTTTTATTTTATTAAGGGAAAAACGGGACAAATTAATTGAGTTAACTCGTGGGGGAGAGGAGAAGGTGAACTAATAGAACGTTTATAAATCCTTATTTGTTGGATTTCTTATTAAAACTTCTCGTGGTCTCACAAAACGAAATAATTATTATTTTTTTTTTTTTTCAACTCGACGAAATAAATATTTTTATTTTCTATTCTCGTTCTTTTGAAAGAGGGCAGTAAACGAAAGAATACAGTTATTAACATTTTTACAGCTTGTCTTTTGTATATGGAGCAAATAGCACTTGTACGAGGGGCAAGTTGACATAAAACCTTCTCTTTTGTCTCAGAAAAGTCGGGGAAAAAATCATAGTAGGTAATATCAACTCAAATTGAAGTTATCATGGTACCCTCGATAAAGATTTTAATATTGTTCTTCTATAGAGTGATTCTTTTAAAGAAGTTATTGTTTTACCCTCCACGTCAGGTTTTTGGAGAAGGGTCTTCCAGACCCCGTAGGGTCAAATCGATATAACTTTGGGAATGTTTCAATTTTGATCATTTTGCTCTTTTATGCTTTATCATAAGATAAAATTGTTTTTGGCGGGGAAAGCTTTTACGAGTATGTATACCCATGTATGATTATAAAGTGGAATCCCGTTTTCATGTTGGTTAAAATGTCAATGTTACACCCAATCTATGTCTATCAAAAGTCTAGAATTTAACTAAAGAGGAGTCCTGACTCGTGTTAACGAGAATTCCTTGTTAAACGTCACTATTTCAACACGATTGAACGTGAATGCGTCGAACAAATTCTCGCTAAATTGTTAGAATATTAAGAATTAAAATTTATAATAGTTTAATTTTAGATTAAACTGATAGAGGAAGCTCAAGTTCTACTTCTTTCTCGAGAAGTCCACAAGTTTTCATTAAAGGCGGCCTCTTGTGATTTCGTGGCGACCCTTGAAAAAGATGAAGGATGAATGGACGAGGTTGAAAGGGGGACGGTTAGGCGGAAAGGAGATTTTAGAGGAGTTTTAACGTTTTAACTCGTTTAATAAGGGAAGCCGGCTCTAAGAATAAAAGTGTAATTACTCAGAGCCATTACAACCCAGTTGGGGTTCCAGCTCCAGATGGAAATCTTACTCGGAATAATAGGGGCTGTTATTAAATCTCTCGATTAAAAAGACTCTCCTGTTAGGGAAAAAACCGTTTTTAAGATCACTCGAAGCCTTCTCTCCCCGATTATAATTCTTTCAACTTTTTCTTAAGTCCTACATATCGAATTACCTACCGACGTTCGATAGTTATGGCCCGAAGACCATTTGGAGGTCCGCGGAAAAGCTTCCTAAGCAATAACTTCTTTCAATAAGTTAAAATCGCTGGAAACAGAGAAAAAACTAGTTTGAAGAGCTCCCAACAAAAACTTCCTTAAAGAGATGGAACAATAAAGGAGGGGATGTATTAGGTGTACAAAATGAAACTCAGCCACAGGGTTTTGAATTTTGTAGATTTTAGCCGAATTTCATTTTGTACACCTAGTAGTTCATTTTTTCAAAATTTTGAACATTTTAGGCGTTAAAGTCCATCAAAAGTTGACCTTCTCCATGTAAGAAGGTTATTGAAGTATAACCATTAAGAAGGTTAATTTTTAAAGGCTTGTAAATCGTAAACCGTTACAGATATTGAAAAAATGCACTAAATAAAATCAGTTGGAAATTCAATTCTCTTTAATTTTAATTCTATTAATTTTTTCTCTAGGACGCACTGTTTTCAAGATAAATTTATTTTAAAAAAAATTATTTTCCGAAAATGGTGCATCCTAGAAAAAAATAATTAAGTACAAATTTATAGATTAAATTTCCTACAATTTTTATTTATTAGGTGTACAAAATGAAACTCAACCACAGGGTAAATTTGAATTTGTAGATTTTAGCCGAGTTTCATTTTGTACACCTAATATATAGAGTCTTCATTGGTTTGTGGCCTACCCCAAATTTTATGAATTTTGCTCGTTTTCACGATCTTTTGGCAAAGAGAAACCATTTTACCAATGCCTAGCCGTTTTTTTCCAGAGAAATACCCTTTTGGTCTTTTGCCAGAGAAAAGCCGAACGTTTCGTTACCATCGGCTGAGATTTTAGGGATTGAGAGATGCCTGAGAATCACCTGTTCCACAGGATTTATAATCCTTTTTTCGGTTTATCGGCCACAAAACCGATCTTCAATAGTTTTAAAATTAAATGTGTGATCCATTACTTATGAAACCGTGTATCTGTGCTACATTCTTTTCTCAAAACATTCTGATTCTGGTGACTCCTCGAAAATACAAGGTATAAAGTAGGAAATTAAAAAACCAAAAATAAACGCTTTTTTCTCCTGGTTTCCTGTCTTTACCCAAAATCCTGGGGTTCGTTTCAGCTTAAACAAAATTTTTCGAGGAAATCCCAAATGAAATAGAACAACAATCAGTCAACAATATTAGTTTATTTTCTTTCTATTGCTATATTACACAAAGATATGTACAATTAAAATTTACACACTAAAACACAAGTGCAGAGAATAAAATAAACTTTTACAATATTACACCCTTTGTTCTATAATAATTTTAAAAGGATCTAATCACTATTGAAAGGCACAATGAAAACAGTACGAATTTCTACATTCGGCCGAGAACTCGAATCTGGGGAAACAAGAATTTGAAAAAACTTTTAGGAATGAAATTATTTTTGGAATGTTAACTTTCGGCTACTATTGAGACAATGAACACAAGGCAAAAATGCCGTTTATTAGGATATGTATAAAATTTCATCTACAACCTGTTTTAACACTTTTATACATATTTTAAACAAGATGCTAAAGGGCATCCAAGATTGCAAAAAAGCTGTGTAAATAGATAAATGCATTTAAATTAGGCGTTTCTTGTGAACTGCTTCGATGTTAAGGG